>VKOC01017613.1:0-85640 GCA_009364415.1 Spea multiplicata | reverse complement strand
ATAGATGAGGGGGTGGGGGGGCCCCTTAACAGATTCTCGCACCGGGGCCCTGAGGTTTCTAGTTACGCCCCTGACTGCTGGGAACTATGCCATTGTAACAGTAAATTTTTTTCTTAATGCATATGATGTACTCACCGCTTGTCAGCTCTAGTACTGGTTCTGCTGAAAGCTGCATGCAGGAGTCTGTTTAGACACTGACAACATACTCCATTTTATTGGAAGTGCTTTACTCCCATTGATTCGCAGCTGAAGCAGCCAATCAGGGGCAAAACATTTTGGATCATGATGGAGAAATGCATAGAGTAGAGGTGTCAAGGACATTTTATTGTCTTTTAGAAGGTGAAATATAAAATGATTTATATCAACAACCGTATATTGAAGAAACCTCATTAAAAATTGTATGTGCAGGACTTTTATGAAGGGTCCGTAATAAGAATGTTGTCCACATAAAGACATTTTTAGCTAATTATTCATGATTTGTTAAACTTCATCTGTTTGATTTGAATGATAGAATGTATAATATGGGATATAATGGACAACCTTGCCTAGACCCATCGTTAGAGAGGAACCAGTCAGAGCAAATGTTAGGTCCCACTTTTCTAGCCAATTGGTAGGTATACAGGGACATGATTGCCCTATGTATCCGGCCACCCAGTTGAAATGCTTGTAGGGTCTGATTTATGGAACCAAAATTGACCCTACCAAACGCCTTCTCAGCGTCTAAAGATAGGGTCAAGAGAGGTTGGTATGTTCATCACTTTAAGGACTTCCATCACTAATACAATAGTACATTAATATTATATAAGACTCCCAATGGAGTGCCCAGTAAAAAATGTTGATGGTACTTTAATCCATTATTAAACCCAGTTATTTAAGAAAAAAAACAGTATTTGGCAAATAATGCAATTTATGGCCCCATTAACTATTTGTACAATTCATGTGAAAATACAATAATTTTCATACCCTTTCACAGAATCTGCTGAACAGTACTTCAGAATGAGTATTTTTCACAAAATAAGCCTCATTTTTCCTTTAGCGTTCTCCTAGTTCCTCATAAACACAAGCTGAATACGAAATTTTCCTCTACATAAGTCCACTGTCAGTAGTAAAATTTTTATGCTCCCTCAGAGAAGCAATGATGTGAGAGACTCTTTTGACTAAACTGCTTATTATTCAGGCCGTACAGGGACTGCCACATTCTTTAATTTACATCTTAACTTGGCTTTTTTTTAAATTTATATTTCCCAGTCTGTGGAACGATGCAATTTCAGGCTATGGAAAAGATTTATAGGAGGAAAAAGTAACGCAACTTGTCATCGTGTGATTTGATCTCCACTGAGGCGGAACAAGGCAATGCAGTTTAATCCCCCGTGTCACCGAACAGGTAAAGATATATAAGATCCTGCATCCTCAGGAGCTCACTGTGGCAGGTTTAAAAGTGGCATAATATTGCCCTAATGTAAGAAATGAAAATGCAGGTTCTATTTAATCCCCTAAGCCTCAAATACAAACATGTTTGGATTTGCTATACAAAACCATCCGTATTTAAGATGTATATGGTATTGTTCCTTGTTTAAACTTGCTTTACAGTCTCAGGTTTTCTTCAAAGTCCTAACCACAGTTTACTCAACAAATTCCAAAGGACACCTAATATACATTATTTTGGCATCAGCAGGTACAGCGGTCAAGTTTCAGTGGTTTGGATTTTTTATGTCCACACGCAGCGCCTAGGAAATTCCCCAATCCTGCAATATACAAAAAAAACAACAACCTTTTTTGTATGATTCAGAAAGGAAAGTTTTGCAGGGTGAGAGCTACAGAATGGGGCTCGGACAAATTGCAGTTCCTTAAATATAAAATAAACCTTGCACAGGGTTTTAAGTGGGCATGGTAACTTTTCATCAGTGTTTTTATTTCATTCAGCTAAGGAACCACAAAGAACCGTACGTTAAAAACACACACGCCTGGTAACCATTGCTACTTTAAGAAGTCTATTTTAAAGAGGGCATATAGTGGAAAAGTGGTCCTTATGTAGAACAAATTTATGATGTGTTGCGGGCCCTGGGATGTCATGTTCCTTCAAATCATGATTTATTTTAGGTCTTTTAGAGAATAACAACAAAATATTAACAACTCCTCGGATAAGGTCTAGGAGTGAAGTGGTTAGAGGCCTGCTGAAACATTTGTTTCTATAGTAAAATGAAACGTGTCTTCATACTGTGAGTAAAGACAGCTTGTGAAATGTATGTGTGTCTATCACACAACACAACAACACAGCAGAGCAGACAGAAATGAAAGAAAACCATTTAGTGTGAAATTTAGTGTAAAATTATGCATGTGCTGTGTCCTTGCTTGAAATGTAAAAAAAATATTAGAAAGAAATGTATGATCTTGAACAGATAGAATACAGTAGAAAAGACAAAACGGTAGTGATTCTATAAAAAAGGGAACTGTAAAAGCCATTTGAAAACGTCTCCCTAATACCTGTGATCTGCTGGAAACTGAATGGTTTAAAAGAACAAACGTCTCTAATTGAGTCATATAACAAGACCATGAATTATGTTTAATGACCCCTCCTCGTGTTCATGCTGGTTCACCACAGAATACCTGAAGTGAGAGAAAAATGGCAAACTCGCAAAATCACTGATTGATCAGGAACCACAAACCAAACATAACCGTTCCTCTTATCATATTAATCATTGTCACAATATTTTTTTAAAAGCAAATATTTACATGACTGCAACAATTAGTCTCCAGCAAGTACTTGGAAATGTCCTTTTTACGTTTTAGTCTTACAATTCAGGGGTTTATGTAGTCTGTTTATACATGCCTTTTCTTGAGTATTCTAAGCTATATATATATATGCTATGTTGGTTAATAATGGGTTTTGTGTGAGAGATCAGTTCACTCATGATGCATGAGTAGATATCATAACTTCATTACTGCAGTTTAAGGACATGTGGTTACCTGAGTGGTCCAGGGTTGAACGTCTACACTCAAGCAGCCAGGAGTGCGTGTGTTTCCCCCTTTCGGTTGCCCACCTTGCGGCTACAGTTTTAAATGACTGCCTCAGTTTGATATTAGTGATAATAGCTTTACAGAGGAACTACTTGGCTGAAAGTAGCAGTTCCCACCTTGTGCAAACACATTGGCAGCGTTTCCTCTGTTATTTGTGTCACACGTGTTCTGCCGTTTACGTCACATTACCTCCCTTGACATCAAAACACGTGTGATGCACTCGAAGGTGAAGAAAAAAAAGATTTGCGCAGGAACATTTTCCAAGCTGTAGTGCCACTGACTTATGTGCCACCCTGGAACCCCCTCATGGTTTGATAGCTAAAGAATCAAGGAAAATAAAGGACAATTTGCTTGAACCACTCTATCGATGTCTATAGCTTTGGGGAATATAGATGCGAGTAATTGAAAATGGAACATAAAAATGAAAAACACGAGTAACAGGTCGCTGGATATCTGACGTGAATGCGTAATTGTAGAAGTTTGCCAAGTTAATAGAGTTCCTTCATACCTCCTGCTGGAAAGAAGGTACAACGCGCACACAGGCACACACGCGCAAACACACACACACGCTATTACCAAGTGTTTTCTTTAAAAGAGGAAATACTATAGCTTTAGGCAAAGTCCTTGTGAGGTGACTTGGATAGGCTTTTCTTTTAATAAAAGGGTTGATTATTTGAGCATATTAGTTTCATGTATTCCACTAAAAGGGGGCAGGTAAGGTACTCTTTTCATCAGTATGTAGAGGGATTGACAGGGTGTGTTTGTTGATTCAGGTGTATCCTAAATGCAGTCTGATGATACACAATCTCAGGAACCGCTCCCTCCACTTATCGAGCTCTCATTAATCTGCACTAAGTGACTGCTGATATATACAGTCCTTCCAAACCCCAACCACTCGCTCTTCCATTACACTCTTAATTCTGTCAGCAAACACAGCAATTGGCAAATTAAATATAGATAATACGCTCCATGCCGCCATCTATACATCAACTGAATATGGGCATTTGTAGCTGCTAGACAATGATATTTGTTTTTGGGTGGTGTCTCCATCTGCAATAACATATTAAATATATATAGTAAATTAGGTTATCCCTATGGCAGGGCGAGGAATAGCACACTGTGTATTTTAACTACTTTCTTTTTAACAAATGTATTAGTTTCAAAAGTATGCCATTAGATTAAAATGCCATTACTTTTGCTTGGGCAACAATACTGCGATATAAATGTATGGGCTATGAATTTTCTCAATTACTCTCAAATGTTGATAATTGAAAAACAATCCAGAATAATTTCAGACTGACACATCTGCCATGACTATAGAACTTCCCCCAAAATTATATTTTTATTAAAGGTCTGCCTGACAGGGTTTAATAAAACATTTCACAGCGTAATCCTTCCACTAAAACGACACCCTCTTGATTACATATAAATCAGTCACCCCCCCGCACACAAATACTGTCAATATCATACATCATAGCATCATATAGCAAGTACGATCCTCAAGTCCTAATAATCAGAAACACCATAAACGTGATTCAATAAACCGCCATGCCAAGGGTTACTTCTTACATGTATGTATTTCATTTAAATGTAATTAAATTCTGAAGGCTCTGCAAAAAGCTTCTAGTCATATCAGTCACTGGTACTAGCATGTCTGGCACAGACCGGTCACTGCGAGGCGTGCATTAGGTGCAAAGACCTGGCATTGCTGAGCGATGGCTACCAGACAGGGTAACTGAGCCAATAGATCATCATTAATGCTCACTCCACACTGGGAAATATTTATTGTCATCTAACCCTCAGAATACATTTTCTGTGATCAACTTTTATTTTTTTGTTGACCATCAATCTCTCTTTTTACTCTGCCTTCTTCTCTTTCCTTTCTCTATTGTTGCTCGTCTCTCCTCTCTTTCTCATCTGTCTCTGTTTTTCTCTCCTCCTTTTAATCAATAGAGCATCATTATTTGTGATCTATCCCTATGAATACATTTTCTATGCTCTATGGCTGCATTTTCTTTTTCATGTTAGCTGATTGACAACAGATTACAGAAAAATTACAAAACCAAGCAGGAAAAACCAACGCAAAGCAGGAACGCTTCTCTTTCTTTGCAGACAATAAACAGCTTGTTTCATGAAACCATTGTGAGAAGGATCAGCTAGATCTGGACTGAATAAGTGTCCTGGGTGGCATAGCGCCACAACAGCTGGAGAGCTACATCTTGTTCCTTCAGGGATCAACGTGTGTCTATATCTGTCTTCATGCTTATTTACGCACATACATATTTTATACGCACGTCAACTACCTATACGATCTGCATATGTATTCGAGTGTATGTCATTTGTTCACCCTATTTCATCTCCCTCTCAAAATAGTCAATCATTTATCTGTGCCATGTTCCCGAATCTGTGGGTGACTGTTCCGCTTGGTACAGTATCAGGTTTTGTTTTTAAGTTCCTGTTGAGATTGTGGGATAGGTTTTGTGTAACTTTCTGATAATTATTTACCACTTCTTTGTTCATTAAGTCCGAGCTTTCCCGTAAAGATTTTTCCTCCCCGGACGTTTTGAACGCATCATCCGAAAAAGATTATAATACCCTTATGTGAGGAAATTTGGTGTTTGGTAAACTTTAGCTATTCTGGTAAGGAAATTAATACTTTATAAGCCTTTCATTACTCAACAGGAAAAATGAAACATCTGCTTTGGGCTGGTAAATCACTAAACCTTTATACGTCAGGTTTAAATTAAGAATATCCCAACACGGGCCTCTATAATGTAGGAGGGCATGTAATAAAATGTGTATATTATATATATTTCTTATGCAAATAAGGTGATCCTACAAGTAAATTGTAACTACCATACATGCTTAAAAATAATGAAAGAGACTACTAAAACACAGCTTAAAAATCGCTATTCTGGTAAATAAAATATCATGGCTCTGATAAATGTATACCTTTTGAAGCCAATGATTTTTTTTCAGGTAATAAATATGTCACTTTCCTTCGAAATACTGGATAATATTTCAGAATATCAGAGCTGTAGCGTATTTCCTTTATGTGTCTGTCTGTCTTTTGCACTTGATTAAGTTTGCAAACTGTTCAGATTTCGCGTAGACAATCCTGGAATAAGGATGTAAATCCCAAGCCCAGGAATTACCACAGAGGGGGCCCTTGGACAAGTGAAAGCAGCTGATTGGCGCACTTAGATGGGCCCTGGTATTCACTGGAACACACGTGGAGGGAGAATGGACAATCAGTATGGGGAGCGGAGAGATTTAATATTCTCTATATGCTCACACTGATACCCGGGAGGAAGGCTTGTTTACAATATTGAGACTTGCATCTGCTGGGGATTTCTAGATGATGTAGATGACCAAGAATAAGGGATCCTTCATCTTGTAAACTCACATTCATAGTTACATAGGTCTTTTATGAACTAAGTCCATCAAGTTCAACCCTTCTACCTAACCTTCCAATTCTTGATCCAAAAGAAGGCAAAAGACCCCTAATTAAGCTACTTCAAATTCTGCCATCAGGGGTAAACAATTCCTTCTTGACTCCAAGAGGCAATCGGATTAATGTTATTCTATTTATATCCCTGTATATCGAGGCCCCTTTTGAAGGTATCTAATGTATTGGATAACACCACCTCCCTTGGAAGTGAATTCCATACATTTATTGTCCTCACTGTAAAGAATCCTTTGTCTATGAATTAGGAGCAGGGGTAAGCTTAGAGATTACTGGTGCTGAATTTCTTGGGTGCTCCCCAATAACTAAACACACGCAATCACTTCCAAACATACTGTAACACCCACACAAGCCATATACATACGCTAAAACATCACACACTCACATGCTAAAACTGTGTACCCAACACTCATTTCTTAACTTCAGAGCAGCTCACGCACAGCAGAATGCCTACGTTACAGGAATTGGAGTCACCGATTAGGAATTTGAGAGTAACAGAGAAAAAGTGTAATTGACACAATGCAAAATAAAATACACAATATAGCGAGCTTGGTGATGTCATTGTGACATCACTGGCATATATAAGATATACAAGAGATCCTTAATGGGATCTCTATACATATTGAAAAAAAGAAAAAAAAAACCTTACATCCATTGCCATAGCACAACATGTAAAATATATAACAGCCCCTATTCACTATCTCCAAACCCCTTAAGCCAGAAGTATTAAAAGTAATAACCTATATGGTACTATGTAGGAAAAGGATGTGGCCCACTATAATATATGTATGTGGGGTATGTCTGTAATCAGGGCATATTGCCAAACATAACTTGGGACATCAGTGGCACCTACTGTGTAGAAGACATTCTAAGCAAAGTTGGACAAAAATAGGGTTTTTTTACATACTGAAGAGGATGTATAATTTGTGTGGGTACATCAAACATGGAAAAGGAAAATCTTGATGAAATCAGCATATGGCAAGAATGGCAAAAGAAACACGTGGTATATAACATAGTATATAGCCTTGGTAAGGAAAGGGTTAAACAGCTGCTTAGGCTGCCTTTGAGAATACATAGCAGGATAGACTGATATTCCCTACAACTTTTTATAATGCATGTTTTGATCAAAAGTAAATGCAGGTGTTTGAAGCTTGGGAATCATGAAAAGTGTTCACTTGTGATGACTACTAAACAGGGCTTCCTAAATGAACCACCAAAAGGTGTTATCACGCCTCTTCTTTCTGATGTATGGAATTGTACTAGAAGCGAGGCCGACCAAAATTCTGTGTAATGGTGCAGAAATACTTTATGAATAGGGGTCCTTGGGGACTATATCTGTGGTCAGAGCCTTCAGTACATTAGTGGCCACAGCAAAAGTGCAGCAAATGCAGCTTCTCCGTGGCAAATCAATTATGCAATGTTTGTTTTGTCCATACCGAACAAGAAATCCCAAGATCAGCCATTCATTTTAAATCAGGGGTTTTGTTTAAAGTGTTTAAGTGCCTTCTAATTTTCACATATACAATAATATATATATATATATATATATATATATATATATATATATATATATATACATGTTTTTGAAGTGTTATAAAAGTGCTGGCTTTATATGAAAAGCATTGTTAACATGACATGTTTTGTAGGCTCAGCTAACATTAATGTGAAACGGTGTTTTATTTTATGGGTGAAATGCTGCATCCCCATCTCGAGGGGAGTTAGAAAATCAAAAGCTTAATGCACCATAAAACGTTAAAGCTGTTAAAATCTTTTGCAAGGTAGTAAGTGGGAAAACAGGATGACAAAAATACCATCACAAGTAGACCAACAATCCAGTCCTCATTACTCATAGAAGTCACTATAGCAGTGAGACAGTAAAGAGTTAAACAGAAGTCCTCTGCACCAGAGCTGCATTGAGCTTAACAGGAAGTTACCAATGTAAACTTATTAAACTTTGTATTCCTTTCTGTGCTGAATGTGTTCTAAAATGGTTTATTTCTTAAGGTATGTCCTGTATTCTCCATGTTCATGTTTAGATGGGGATTTTCCCCAAGATTCAGCTGCTTGGGTAATAATAATGTTAATTTACACCATACCGAACTGGTTGGGTTTAAAAACAAAAGGAATGTTCTTGCTAACTGCTCCACATTATTGTGAGGGTAAAACAGAACAGACAGTAGGTCTTTACGGCATTACCGAACTTATCTCATTTAATAATATCATACTGGGACATCAGACTCATGGCAGCTTTCATACTTTTTTATACACACATAATAAAAGCAGGCGTAATTGTATTAAGACATTCATCAGACGTTGGCCATAACAGCGAGTGGGAGAAATATTACTGGAACGTCTCTTGAGCCGAAAGTTAATATTGAAAAAAATAACTTGGCCTTTCAGTTAAAAAGTTAAGAAAATAATTGTGTCAAGCTGTAAATGGGGGGAAAAACTAATTAATTCAGGGAAGGTGATAGCCCGGGAACGACCCGCAATCGGGCAGCCTCAATCAATTCAATGAGAATTCTGAGTGAAGGAGGTCTCAGCCAATCAGGAGAGACTTCTCAACTCCTTCCTTCACACCAAGCTCAATGTAAGGTGCAGCCATCGCCAGATGTGTGTGTTTAATGTCTGGTAATAGAGGGGTTAATTCTCTGAATCTGCTCATGTCTGTAGTGATAGTATGTATTTTATAATATCTAAAATCAGTACTGTTCCTAATAATTTAGATAAAATGCCTTTTATGTGTATGTGACGTATATGTGAATCAGTGTGTATGTGATATATATATATAATATATACAATGTATTTTATGTGTATGTGACAGTGTTTATATGTGAATCAGTGTGTATGTGAGATGTTGTTATACTGTGTGTGTGATCTCACCCGCTCTGTAGTATGTCCCTGAATGGCAGAAATAAAATGTGGTCACCCTAATCCTTGATATACTCGTCTTGCTCTATATTTGCCCCCTTTAGCCAGCACAGGAGCTATTAATTACCCAGTAAGAAATGTTACACTCCACCCTCTGCAACATTAAATCTGACAGAATACTGACAGGCGAGGAGCTAGATTTGCCATAATTACCACCACCGCATGGCAGGCTTGGCATAGACATTATCACAGCATGACATCACTGGCTTGAGTAGTAATTGGGGCAAAGAGCCAAACAGGGGGGTTTCCACAACTTGCAAATCAGTAGATCAGAGACAGTAGGGTAGAATAGTGGAGTGTATGGGAGGTAGAGAAAGAACCTCAAATCATCTTTGGTTTTTTTGGTGTAGGGTACCTGGTGATATAAGTAAATCCAAAACATTGTGTGTTGTATAGCACAAAAGAGTAATTTGAAGACCCTGTGAGAGCTGCTCAAAAGGGCAAATTTTGTAAGCGACAAATGAACCATGTTTGCTTAACTGCTCCATTTTGGATAAGATCCAAACTGCTCATTCATCACTTAACTATTAGCAGCCTATTCAAGCCGCATGGTTTGTGAAAAGCCAGATGGGCATTTGTCTGTACAAGTACTGCAAGGACCTGGGCCCTTCATAGTATTTGTATAGGAAAACCATGCTGCGTTACGGGGATCCACAAAGAAGTATTAAAAATACATTGGGATATGTTTGAAATCTTTCTTATACTTATTCCACGAGGCTTTGGAATATACGTCCATCCTCGTATCAGACTGTTGTGCCTAAATAATAAAGCATATAATGTGAAGACTGCTGTAGTATGCATACAATGAAAATGGTGCGGGTAAAAAGTGGAAACCATTTTTATGATGGTTATATCACGTGGCAGAAATATTTTGTCCATGCATCAAACATAAAAGATGCCAACACTCCTACTGCATACATGTTCCTGAATTAGTTCCATATAAAACATTAAATGCTGCATTATTAAAGGGACAGTCCAGCTCCCCACTAATGAATAAAACATAATAAGTATAATGTAAGCACTTTACCTGTTGGCCAAACAGGAGAAGCTGCAGTGCATCATCTCTGTGGTTACTCTTTCTGTGGATACACGTGTGTGTGTGTGGTGGGAGTCTTATTAGACCCCCTGGAACTCTTGGGGTACAAGGAATTAGTGTGGAATCCCCACATTGATTTGCTAAGAGGACACAGCTATAAATAAAACTTGTTGTGACCCTTTAAATTCTGTAAGAAAACCTAAAGGGCGAAGAGCTGTGCGTTTGTTTCCCGGTACGCTTTTCCCATGGGCTCATTCGCATGAACATGGCAGCTTGAAATGTTTTAGTAGCAGAATGCATGCGTAACACAATTATGCTGACATCAGCCATTGACCTATCTTGTATAGCTGACGCAGCCTTTAAGCCATTCCGCACGCAGGTGTTAGGAGAACAGGACTACCAGACAACGTATAATAACATCTTCGTGACAACACTTGATGGATGATGATAGTGTGAATTAGAATAAATGACTCCAATGTGTAAATGAGTCCATTTCTGTATCTTCAACATTTCTTATTGATTTAGATAACGGCTCTGTCAGTTATTTCTGTGCATGAGCATACAGAAAATTGCCCATTTCCCAGCAAATGGCCATTATTAAATGAGAAAATAAACATTCTAACTAGGTTCTGACTCAAGAGGCCTAACACAATTACCAGAGGATGCTATGGAGAGAGGTTTTGAATTAACCCCAGGGAAAAAAAAATCAAAGAGCATCTGTATGTATGCATGTTGAGGACCATTTGTTCTTTAAATGTATGTCTGTTATAAGTTATCTTATATCTGTTATATAAGTGGAAATTGTATGGTTAAACTAGATACTAGCTCTCGGTGTGAGAGCTACATGTAAAAAATATGTATTTATTATTTCTGCCTACCAAGACCAAGGGTAGCCAACAAAAAAATGGCAGACAAGGTAGCTTTCATGTTTTTTTTTGTGGAACTATCTACTGGTTGGCCATATAGTAAACTTTAGTATGGTTGCCAACAGTCCCAGTTCCTGGGAACCAATCTTAAACATGTTTGTTTACCAAATCCAAGAAAGATAAAAGAGATGGGGCTTCCAGGAACAAGCAACTCGGGTAGAAGCCTAAATTAGTGGTCCATCATCAATAGTCATCAGTTCAACCTGTTACTGAACTGATAACTTAGTCCAGAAGTGATGTCCCCTTTAACAAGACAAGGAAAGATGAAAGATTAGGAAACACGTCATAAAAATGTATATATTTATTATATTGTTTCAAGGCAAAGTACATTGACGCAGTTTCCTTTTTAAGATATGACATCTGGATGTATCTAAAGTACTATAGCGCAGAAATCTTTTGTTAAACGTATCTTGAAATACTTGCCAATTTTATGTCGTAAGAACATTCCATTAGATACTACGGTGTTTACGGCTTTTCACCAAAATATTTCTATAAGCCACAGTCCGGCATTTTAAAGAAAGAACATAAAAGCCAAGAACAAAGAATGAGTTATACATATACTATTTATAGGCACACGGACATACATTAACATTCAGGGTGTTTTGGGTATAACATTCTATTTAAATCCGTGAAACATGATCCACGAGGATGTATGTTCCAGTTCCTTTAGCAATGATGTAAATTATTTATCTGATTGTTTGAAAGCCAAACAGGGAGCGAATCAAAACAGGGAGGGGTTAATCGGAAATTAACGTTTATATTCCTGCCAAGATCTGCTGTCAGCTGAGGCTTTCAGTCCGCTCAGGAAATGATCTTAAATTGCATGGGGTAAAATGTTATAATCTGATTTCTGCTAATAGCAGACATGTCCAAGCTCCATACCGGATTCAGTCTGCACATCCAGAAAATAAGTCAATTGTTACCTATTAGGCTAGACATGTACCTCTAAAGAGTCATACTAATACAAAAACAAAACACAATACACACAGCACAAAGCGACCATAATTAAAACTGATGTCACAGAGATTCCTTCCTGCCGATAACAAGACAACGTCATCATGTCCGTGTATATCTACAATGCATTGCAGTCGGTTTTTCTTTCTGTAGATTGCAATAAGGCCCGAGAGCCCAGTTTGTCGCGTGGTAAGCGTAGCTGTCAGGCGATTGCTTTTAGCAGTCATATAATCCTCTCTTTGATGTACGGGTGAATGGAACTCTGCTAGCTTGAGGCTTTAGTGCCTAGTCATAAATATAAAGAAATTCTCTGTGCCTTTTCCTGCGAAGGGAAATTGTAGAATTTATAGAATAGATTGCATGCAGACAGGCTACGCCCTGGAGATATAAATGCAGTCACTACCTTTTTTCCCCCCTTTGAAGTCATTTTAGGAAACTTCCTTATTTTTACAATTCACACAAAAAAAACAGATTGTAAGTGACTTCAACAGCCGCTCTAAGCATTTGATCTTCCAAAAAAAAGAAATCAGCTTCAATGTATAATTTATTAGGCATATTGAAAGCCTCTTTAAAGCAATAACAAAATTGTACAGAGTCGTAGACGGCAAGTATAGCGTTACCCAAGCAGTCTTTTTACATGCTGGTTTCCTCAAAGCGGACCGGGTTCCTGACATGGTATGGTCAGTATGAGCGTCAGAGCCATTTAATAGGCAATATCTCACACACAATATACGCCAGGGATCCCCAAACGCCTTTTATCATGTACCCTTTGTAAATACATTTACTGGAAGCGTGTTTGAGGACTCTAATCACTGGTCTCAGAACAGCTTCCATTGTCCGATGGACAAGAAATTATAAGCAGAGATGTGTTGGAAGAGAAGTCGCCATTTCTGAAGGCACATTGGATAGGGCGGTAATCCATAGAGATTGTATTTGAAGAGCGTTACCCTGGTGGAAAATCCTGATGTGTTCCAGGCCCATGGTACCAGAGAATATATGTAATTTACATTTTATCTGTAAATACAGTTGTAGAAGGTGGAGCTGCAGATAACGTCTTAAATTTAAAATATTGTGCCTATCTGTCCCTGGTTGACTCATAATTGACATCATTCATAAAATAAAGTTCTGACTTCATTTAAATCCATATAAAACTTGCATTTAAGAAAGAAAAGAAATTAACACAATGGATAACTTGTTGTGTGCATTCCGAGAACTAGGGACACCACAAAGAGTGTGGTCTATCTTGTATACAGATGGAAGGGCGCTTTACGTAACTGGTAACTCAGGACTTGTGCTCCACACTATAGATACAACTGATCAAACTTGAAGCTCTGTGGTATTGTGGACAAACATATAAAGCAGACATCTAAATCCAGTTTAAATTTTATTTTTTATTTCAATAAATGAAGGGAAAAAAAGTTGGACAGGACATATTCACGAAAAGCAGGTCATCTTTAACACATATACAAACTCTTGATATATTAAGGCTTAAATTAAAGAAAGAGAAAAAATCCATTGATTCTAATTCTATTATGACCATACCCATGCACTTCAACATAAACATTAAGGATAAAATATCAGTAAATGTTCACTTGGCAATGAGCAGGTATACTATACTTCCAGACACAATAGCTAAGTATTCTGTATGTGAGAAGCAGTGTGTCTTGGTAGCTGCCTGAATGTGCGCTCGAGGGCACGACTCCTGTTCCTGCTGAACTGAGCCAGTGTATAAGACAGAACTGATATCAGTTCAGTAGGCACAAGAGGACGTGTCCATCACGTGTGTAGAAAAGCAGCAAGTGAAAACCTCGGCTGCATGTCTATATGCGGTATCTCTAAACATGTTTCACTATGGTTTCCATCAGTTTCTGTTTTTAAGGTAAGAATCATCAGGGTAAACACATCTGCCTGGGCTGGATCCCTCATGGAAAAAGTGCTCCATCTCGTCCTCTCTTCAGGTGCAGAACTTAGCCACTGTGAACAAAGAGGAAATTAATCACTGTTCACCAATCAGCTAAGCTCTGCACCTTGCTAGAAAGGTCAATGTCAGGGGCCTCGTTACGCACCGGATGAAATTCTTCTAATTATTATTATTATTTTTGCTCCTTGTTTCCTGTTGCCGCCTCTTCAGATGTGTTTTTATGCTTTCCATTTGTGAGAACAGCTAGTGATTTCCATTAAAGCAGCCAAGGACATGGTTGTGTGGTAATCCCTGGCAATGTGATTTTAATCTTAATTCACAAATCAGCATGCCAGGAACCCAAACAACCACGCCATTGTTATAAAGCAATAACAAATTTGCAAACAGACCATTCCTTCGCTCATTACACATCAAGAAAGCCAGGCAGCTAAATGTGGATGCTGCGATTCCAAAAAGAAGAATTCTGGGCAGTAGACGGGGCGGGTAAGAGAACGCAAGGCTGTCATTGTTAAATGCATTTAAAAGCAAAACAAAGCTGCCATTACCTGAAATAAAACATGTTAAGCATTGACTTGAATGGAACGCTCGGTCATTTCTTTATTTGAATACTGAGAATGAAAAGGAAATTAAAACATCCATTGATTTACTTGGCATTTCCTGCCTACACCTGACCTTCCATAGAGATGTAAGATGCACACATACAGCAGTCCCTCCACCTTAATCAAAGGAGACACTCTGGACATTACTTAAGATGCCTTTCCCCATGACTACATCTTCTGCCCATGATCACTAATCTTTTTAATACCACCACCCCACTTGGAAAGAGCTCATCAAGTCCAAGAAGAAAGCCCTGGATGGGACTTCAGTGGCGGGGTCAGATAATAATATAACGTCCACACCTGGTTTCTCTGCACTTACTGAAAACCGTCTCAAAAACAGCAGTCCATTTGTTATTGTAAACCATGCAATGAGTTCTACTATGTCATTAACGTACTTGATAATGTAATTGGAAGAAGATTTGAAGATGTAATGTATCCTGAGAGCTGTGTCATAAATAATAATGTGATAAGGCTTTCAAAATCGGGATGAGAGGTGCAGAATTCAGATTTGTTACGTTACAATGACGTGCAACATTATCGTAAACAGGGACATCACAAACTGCCTCCAAAGTGATCCTGACAGTAAGAAGGGCATTCAGGAGCGTGAATTACATTACTAGCCAACTATTTCAGATATGCTGCTGTTCAGAAGAGCTTAACACCAAGGTACACTGAACGTCTTTAGCAAACAGGCACCCCAGGGTATTCCGATATTATGCAGATCAATGAAAAATCTTCACAAGCAGAGCTGCCATGGCAGACACCAGAACCACAACTGTATTTCAGGCGATAGACGGGCAATGAGGGCCATCTACAAAGACCGCATTACAGTCAGGAATGTGCTTTGTGCTTCCCAGTAAAACAGGATTTATTTTGTATATGACAGCATAGGGCAGCAAAACATGGTCTTATGTATAGGATTATCACAATTTCATTGTAAAAAATAATAGAATCCCTTTGTTTTTTAGGTAACGTAAGTTCCCTGAAGACCCTACGCCAAATAAAATATTGTTCTACTCCGAATGAAGCCAAGTAATCTGACCACAGTAATGTCTTCTATCAAGTTTAAATCAGGTTAAGATGGGCTTTCTATTCACACAACATTTCTCCCACCACTTTTACACAGGATACATCCATTTGATCTCTGACAGCAGCAAAGCATCTGCGCGCAAGTTCTTGCTGTCTGCCATCCTCATTCACCATTAATTCTCCGTAGAGATACACACCCATAGCCTGTGGAGAAGAAGAGAACAAGTAAACACTTCTATTCCTACGCTTGCACTTCTACTTCTATTCATACAACTTGCGTATTTTAACTGCTCCCACTACATTCCCACAATATATCACCAGCCATTATTATATTCCATGGGGGGGGCTAACAAAAGCAAAAATAGAATTGTTTAGCACTGACACTATCTGCTAGGACATCTTTACACACAGGCTACACACCAGCTGATTCTGCTGCTTTATTTCATATGGTAGGGGGTGACTGTTAGATTGGTTTTGTGGCTATATTTCCATGGTGATCGACCCACGGCATGCTGTTGGAAATACATAATAATTTTTCTCCCAATCACATTTAAAGAAAGAAAAGCAAATACAAGTAGCGTTATGGTTGCTCTTTTATATTAAGGCATCGCCCAGCTGTGCATTTTTGAGAAAGCTTCTAAAAAAAGATTAAACTCTGATGACTTGATAAGGCCTTCAAATTCTATGCGGATAGTGTTGGTAGACCTGTAGTTCCAACTTTAAAATTTAAGAATATTTTGGGGTCCCCACAGGAACCTCTGCTATGGGATGCTGGCTCTAGCAGCAGAGGACTGTGAGAACAAAAGTTTAACACAAGAAAGGGACTTTAACGATTCTAAGTTTAGTGCAGATTTATCTTGTGGCAAGAGACCCCCGGGAGACCAAAGCAGTCATGGAATTGAAAACAAACCCAAAGCCGGTTCAGTTTTCACTTAAGAAAAGTAAACCAACGGGGGGTTACGGGATGCTCAGTGCTGTTATCTATAAACATCTATTTTCTCCATCAGGAATCGCTCAAACCGACTTCTCCTCGTTATGCGACAGCCATGTGTTTGCATATTCATTGAGGTTGCTAGGAATACGATGGTGCTCTATAAATAATTGACTTTTAATTCATTGGTTATTGTAATGGGTTACACGTTACCGACATACCTGGTGATGCTGCAGAAAAGTTTCCACGTCCTTATAGGCGGCTGTATACTTATGCTTAATAACCAGTTCACACCATCTGTGCTGAACCTGTGAGGAAAACAGTGTATTTCAGTGAAATTATCATTAAGAACATTGAAATACATAACTTATTACTAAGCACACGGACAACTGGTTTAAAACAATGAAAAAACCCCAAAATGCTAAAGTATGTTCTGACGGAATATGCAGGGTTTCAGCAAATATACATGAACCAGGCAGAAGAAACACCTTCTGTCAACACAGCATCTTTAGCCATACCCTATAGTCAAATTTATAAATAGAAATATAGAAGATTTTATTAAAAGAAGGATGCCCAGTATATATATAAACGTAACATCCATACATCATAGCACAGCGCTGCATAGGCGCAATCGCCAATTCAAAAAGAAGGGCAATAAACAAATCTGGTGCTGTACATATTGAGGGTTAACACCAACATCACTGGAACTATTCTTAAGTGAATTGATTTGCAGTGTCATTTTTGCTGTGTTACGGTCCGCATTTGATAATACGAAACAAGCAGAGACGCACTAGAATCTGAATGAGAAACAAATCAGGTTGTGTGTAGTAAATAGGGAGCAAATGACTGGTTTCACAAAGTTCAAGCCCACAGCAGAACTGCGGATACATCCCACCCATACGGCGTACACACACAGTACCAAGCGCTGGTGAGCCGAATGACGGGCTGCACGGAAAACCATGTACTAAACACACTGTTACCCCAAGCTGGTGGCGGCTGGGAACTCAAACACTATGTGTGAGCTTAAACTATATGTGATGCTTTTACTGTTGCCAAATTTCACTATGGTAACAATTAATCTGCTAGTTCATAGACACACACAATCACAGTTGTGGTCAGCTATTCTTTATAGCAAAGTGTTTAGAATAGAAGTTAAAAAACAAGCTTCCCCTTGACTGCTGACCTCCCAAGCATCCCTCTTTAGGAGAAAAAAATATCTTTCTTCTGTCCCTCAAACTGCCTATGTTCTATGAATGTTTGCTGGGAATGTAAATATCCTAAAGAAACTGCATACAATTCCATAAACTTCATTATTCTCTGTCTAAATGTTTTGCTCAGTTACATAAAACATAGCCACTAGGTCCAAAAGTCACAAAAAAGTCTGTGTAAAGCCAAAAAGGGTCCTCCCATGGCACTTCAGCAGGTACGACGGCACCCACGTCGTTCACTCTGTGATCCAGAAAAGCCTATTCCAAGGGTGCAAATGTAGAAACCGGAATGTATTTGCGTGTTAACTGTTCTGGGACGAGGGGGACTGGAACGGTGCAACACATTTAAAAACTAGAATATATATATTCAGATCTATCTGAAAAGATTCAAATCTATAGAGTCTCAGAAAGTCCAAAGGCAAAGGCCACTGCCTCCCCCACAGACAATACGTGGCTGGATTTAGTACATTACGTCCACTTCCACCCTTGCTTCTGAATGTTGACACATTCTTTTCCAGCTACAATGATGCATATCTTTTGTTGCCTAACATTTCTGTCAATGTGCTTTTGTTCTCAGATTACGCTTCACACTTTCCACATGAAAGAACAGCACAGAATTTTGGAACAGTACCTGCCCAGAGTCATTAACCCTTTTGGTGCTGAAGTACGAAGGACACACTGTCACTTTGAAATATGTCTTTTAGGTTTTTTTGTATTTGTTATATGTTTATTTACACACACACACAGAAATAACAGGAGAATGGCTATAATTTCACCAAGCGGTATGTTTTCAGCAACGAATAGGCATTTTAGTATGGATTGCTCTAAAACAGCACACTTTACATCATTCCACACTACATAATTGGGATCAGACTATCTGTGGAACACGCCTTCCCTTCTGACACCCCTCATCCAACACAAGAACCTTCCCCCAGGAGACGACCTCAACATCCTCTCAGAATACTCACCTGAGGACACAAATGTCCTGCTCCTAAGAAGACATGTAGTAGCAGATGGAGCGCTTTCATTCTTAAACTCTTTCCATAAGGTGGATCAATCTTCAAGGTTGCAATACATTGCAACATACAGGGCCCGGGAACCTATGTTCATATATGGTGGTCCTGCGTCAGACTGAAGAACTTCCGGATAACAGTCATGAAAAATAGAGCCCCCAGACTTTAAAGCCTTCCGGCCACAGCTCTATTAGACTAAACTAATGTCCCCCCCACCGTATAAGAAGACGAAAGCAGTAATTCCAGTGCATCGGAAATCAGTATATTGGCCACATACATGGATTAAATACATAAGATTCAATTTACTGCTAGAGGGCTCTTAGTGCAAACAGAGACACGATAGATATCATGGAAAGATTAACTGAAGTCTCTTTTGAAGTGAATGCTCTATATTGATATCTATGGCCCTTAATTGTTGCTCCGAGCAGGGCCGCCCCCAAGACATAATGCCACCAGGGGCGAAGTGTAAAATGCCGCCCGCCGCCGCCGAGGGTCATTATCTACCCTTCCTCCCTATTATCTACCCTATCCCCCTCCCCTTTGTACGTCACTTACCTTTCAGCAGTCCTGCGGTGAGTCTCCCTGCTCTGCCACGGTGTGCGCTGCTTTACTGGTGAGCGCCGGAAATTATGTCATCTTCTGGCGCTCAGCATTACAAGCTGGCACCGACTGCCCCACTCTGCTCCATGGTAGGGCCGGTATGGCTTGGCTCCGAGGGCACTGCTCTAACTTCAAACTTTCTCCAACCAAGTGGGATATCAGCCTATATGCTTCTTCTATTGTTTTTCTTTTTTATGTCTACCTTTTGTCTTTATTATTGCCTTTTTCCCCTTGTTCTACATCAACAAAACACAGTACCTGATGTGCAGTGTGTGCATCATTTTGTTGTATGCCGCTTGTATGACACACTCAATCATCACCTAGTATTTGAATGGAAAATGTGATGACTGCGTCTTCTGTACTTGGCAATGCTAAATAAACACTGAATCAATAAAACAGCATACTGAGAAACAGACCTAACTGGCTGATTTACTATTACGGAGAAAGGCAGCATCTCGCTGCATTACGAGTGTCTGGCATTATGGACAGATCATACAGAGACATGGAACCAGTTCCAGACGAAATACCAAAAAGTTACACGGTATCACCGTTTTCATCGGAACTGGAATGGAAATGAGCCAGGTACAGAATAATCCATTGGCTGCCAACCAATCTGCCAAAAGTCTTCAGCACCAAGCTGCTGCTAGACTAATCCACCTCACTAGTAGAGTCAGTCCTTGTGCAGGATTTACTATATTCCTGCTTTAAAAATGACAATAATTGTTCCAATTAGTGTACAGCCTAAGATGATCCTATATATTTATATGACTTCCATGCAATACCAAGGAAACGCAAATACCCCTTCATCATAGTATGAGTGTAAAGATGTTGATGTCTGCTCAGCTGGCCCGCTGGGGGGCACCCAGCATAACACAGTTAAGAACGTCCAGTATTAACGCCGTCCCATATGTTAGATGGTGAATACAACCAAGACACACATTACTGGCACCCTTGACAGCTCAAGGTGTGAAGTGTCATGTCGGCAGGGTTATGCCTTGCTACCAACATCTTGAAGAAACAAGGAGTTTTCTAAAGCTTGTGTGTTCTGGAAGTTGGAAAGATGTTGAGTCAGTGTGTTTGCCATTCTGCTATGTTTAAAGTAAATACTGTAAGTCATTAATCAAATATAAAGCAGAGTGTGGACAGTCTTGAAGGATAAACAAGATTAAGTAAGAATGTAATATAAACAAAAATTTCAACATTGCAGATATTGCTCTCCATGTCTGCAGGGCGCTCGCGTTAGTCCTCATTCATCACGTTCATCCTTTCCTTTTTCCAGGTACCTGCATCTGATTAGGTATGCATACTGGAGTTAGGAAGACAGCTATCAGCAAATTCATATTAAAGAAAGGAGTTATGTGGCTCATATAACTCGGCTGACATCCTCATTAAGACTGTTAAAGAGTGATGTATAGCCAGGGCTAATATGATTTCCCCCCCTCGCTATTTGTCCTTTTAGGTGACTTCCAGGTGTAAAAGTACGAGTACTATTAATATTGTATATTATATTATCATTTTACCGATGTCTGACCTTCTCTTTTGAATGCCCATCGTTGGTGGCTTACCTACACACCATGGATATGCAGAAGTGATCACAGACATGACATGATGATGATGATGCATCTTGTTATTTAGCTGTGGAGCTCAAACATTCAAAAGGAAAAATAATATTTTGCTTCAGGATCCCAGCTGGTGAAGTTCTACAGCCAAGATACCTTGGGCTGCAGCTGCAGCAATATTTTTGCAGACTACATAGTAAAGGCTAAATATATGCATCTCTAACCAGTTATAGAAACCAGTTCATACACCGCATTATTTTATGGGTTCCATACAATACCCAGTATTTTATGATCACTGCAGGCTGTTCTGGATGGAGCAACATTGTAATTATAAACCTTTAGCACCAACGAGGAAGAGTTATCTATCCGTGAGCAAGGTGCTAGGTATTATGCTCTATCAAAAATGGACACCCCCCCGAAACATCATTTACAGTGCTTTAGCTACGTGAGCCAGAGCGTAAATGTTGGCAAAGTGAACCTGTAACTAGCGACGTAAAGTAACTGAATGAGATATCAGGAACCACATTCTCATCATTGAAGAAAAAAAAAAAAGAGGCAACAGTTTTAGCAGTAAAGAGAAATCTGGTAACACAAATGACTTGTGAATGTTTTAGATGGGTGAACGCTAAATGCTGCCAGACAGGTACAAAGTTCTAAATGCCGCTTCCATCTAATTTGTACTGCATGACATATATAACAGTCTATGGAGTGGCATTGGGCATTGTTGTGTATAGCGCCATCATATTCCATAGTGCTGTATAATAGGATATAGCCTTTGCATAAAAGAAAACCTTTTACAAACACTAGCGTTCTTTGAAAATGAAATCCTCCGGTAGGCAGGTGCCAGTAAAATACTTTAATTCATAACTAATTGCTATAGGAAAGTATTAAGATTACACCTTGTAATCAAAGCTCTCCACACCACTTCTGTTGAATTTTCGATGTGTGATAGAACTCACAGCACACGTGTATGAATGAGAAGTGAATTCTGGATTACCAAATGAAGAATGTAATTTATCATAAGAACCCAATGGGGCTCTCCACAAACATTCCATAAAAGTGATTCTTCCCTACAGTCTTTTTTTCCAAAAAAAACCCTTTAGAAACACAAAACATATCCAATGGAAGATGTATGTTTTGCTTGTGAATTGTTACCATATATGCTACATGGCATGGTACTGTAAAAAGACTTGAGAAATACAAAATGTTATTAGATGCTATCTCTGTGTATATTGTATATGCTGGATGACATAATACTGTATCTATGAATGATATAACCAGTATATTTGTAGTATACAGGAAAGCATTGTTTCCAAAGGGAAGTAATGCAGACAATGATCATTATGTCATCAGTTCAGTGCTCTGGAGCACTGCTCTGTATTTAATAGATGTGTGCAATAGTCTAAAGGTTGTACGATTCACAGATCTCCAATCACCTCTGCTGGTATGAAATCCAACAAGTTGGTCTAAACCCTCCTCTAGTCCTGACATACAGTACCCAGAGTATATGACTGCTCAGAGGTAGTATGTTGTATTCATGGCTCATTTTCCTATGTGGTGGTTCTGCTTATTTTAGTCTGCTTTTTTAATTGTTTAATATTAAATATCCATCTCCAAACCAGTCCTTCGAGTCAGTTGAGTCAATATGATTTGTGATTTCTGAATACATGTATACACATACCACCCCATTCCTTCAATACGGTACTGTCCTCCTACAACAAGACATGCCTGCGTATTCCAAAAAATCCTTGTTTTTGCTATTGTTTCAAGCTAGGCTGTCTTTTCCTTACAGCATTCCTTACCTACAGTTAATGCAATACCATGTATCCGAAAGCAAAACTCTTCATTCCATGTGAGACATCAGATGGTTGCAGGATTGGTAATGCATATGGAAGCTAAAGCATGTGTTGGTATGGCTACATGGGGCACCGGACGTCCCTTTAAAGTCGGACGGACTACTTGCATAGCAATATTGGTAATTGTTCCAATTGTAAATGATGCATTATTATGTTCAATACTATCCAGACGAGATATGCAATTCTTATTTCCCTAAACCTTCTCACATGCGCTGTGCATTTACGAAGGAGTCATTGAGATACTGCTGCGGGAAGCCACTACAAGCTTTTTAGTGAATGATGTGACTGTGCTGCGCTCACAACACAAAAAGAATTGCTTTTTCCAAGACATTCCCTTTTAAGGTTGCCATATAAAGCCAGCAATATCCAAAAAGAATTCAGTTTCACAAAAGCACGTCTTGAAAAAAATAAATCAATCGCATACTTGTTTTTTGTCAGCAGCCCTAGAAGGCCTAACCTTCACCCCCTCCCTTTGGCTTTCGCCCAAGAGAACTCAAACCCCGGATGAACACGAGACTTTGGTGAAGGATATTGTTATTGGCCTGCACAGTCCAACCTGCAACAGACAGAGCTCAGGAGGAATTAATGGAGTTCCTCGAAGAACAAACGTATTCTGCAAATTGTCCTCTACTAAGAGCGTTGACTGCGGCAGGGCAACTTAAGGATCACGATATTTATAGCAACAGATAAAACGGTCCGTACTTTTGGTTATTGATACCAGGTCTGGGGTTACAACACGGCTTTTCTGTGATGCTGGGAAAATGGAATGGCAACCTTTTTTTGAATTTCAGTCTTGCTTTGAAGTTGTGTTTCTGTCTTACCCCAAACCTAATAATTATAGTCATTCTTCTGTTATTAAAGGCCATGGAAATGAAGATCTTAAGTTAATTCGAAGCTATTTTTTTTTTCCTTTTTTGGTGATCTCTCTCAATAGCTACCATAAAAAAAGTTTATTCTGACACACAAGGAAATCCCCTTTTTAAGTTTATTTTGCTTCTTCAATGGTCTGTGGATTACAATTGGGAATGAATTGAAATCAGAATTATAAAAAGAAGGCTATTCTGTGTCTAACATGCCATCGCAGAATATGTGAGGGGGTTTTTCACCCGACGGAAGTTACATTGAAGTTGTTTTAGTCTAAAAACCATTGCTTGTATAAAACTGTCAACAAACACGACAGAGGCAAGAAGAGAAATGATAAGTTTACCGTTATCAGACAGCGCACACTGGCACTAAGCGGATGTATGTTGCTGACATTAAGGCTTCAGTTAACTAATGCCATTTCCTCTGTTCCAGACTTCATGTTCTGTCAGGAGATGATGAAACATCGCTTTACCAGCAGCAGATTCAATTACGCCAAATACAACCACGGTCAGCTGCTACTCACAGGGGCATCTCTGACGGGACAATCAGACAGGTCTACCAGCCATACCGCATGTGACGCTCGCTACTCACTAGATAGAGATACATTAAAAAGCCGCCATGACTTAACACCAAAAGAAAAATACTAACACGGCTCATGTAGAACATGTTAGCACATTATAAGTAGGTGTCTTGGTGTTTACAAAAAGCCAAAAATCGGATTTCTATTAGGGATTTTCATATGATGCAAAAATGAAAACTAAATTGACAATAATGTATAATGCCAACACATATATATGATATATATACACATATAATTTGCAAACCATACAAAGGAAATGGTGAAGCGAGGACCATAACTGAACACATAGCAGCTATCCTGTATGAGGCCCGGCTGCTCCTTCCTTCCCATTTGAGAAGCGTGTGGTTTCCTGGCTTTGGGCATTATAGAACTTTTCTCTCACACCATTCGGCTCGGCCAACTGCACAGCAGCTAAAAACCCGTCGAGCTGCCAAAATATCTAATGCATTAAAATGCCAGACAGCGTGACAGGACACATACATATCACTGTTTCCAAGAGCTCGTGATTCTCCGTCACTACGGCCACAATAACCCACAAACATCTGCCTTCATCTCACTACTGCCCAACCCAGCGGGACGCAGTTTTGGCTGGGCTCAGGTTGAAACCTACTGGAAGACAACAAAGCAGACGGAAGATAAGAGAATATTCCCACATCGGTGGCATGGAGGAACGGCTGCTACGCTGAATGGGCGATTTGGGGAAATCACCAGGACCTATGAATGGCATGTCCAATGATTGCGTTGTCCTCTCTGACGCTTGTTAGGGAAGCTGACAAATGACATAATTTGCAGAGAATGGGCTACCACTGTTGAATATTTGTAACCAAGGCTGGAAGCCTAAGTCAGCTAAACCACCTGTTAAGCTTAATAGCCAGCTTTGTGAACACTTTCATGTGATTTTCAGTCGTGTTTGCCCCCCACCACATTGATTTCATGGTGTAGTGACTCAGACATTCAGCCATTTCTTTGTATCACTTCTTGAAATCAGTTCTCATAAAGTATTCTAATATGAATCACATCACATGAATCACTTACCTCTGGGAACTCCACAGAGGGAAAATATTCAAAATAATCTCTTTATTGCCAAGCTGAATACTGCAGAAAGAAGGTGTATTGGGCAAACTGAGAAAAACTGCAGGGACAATAATAAACTGAACATAATATAACTACATACAGATATACGTTTCAGGACAACAGTTTACCAGTTTCTATGCTATGGACTCTAAAACCTATTCATAAGACTCCATGGAATAGCTGGTTTTTAAGAGAACAGCAATATAAAAACCATGGGAACCAAAGCGTTTATATCAGTTAAATAATAGCCGATTTAAAATAACTCTTCCATAAAAAATGTAATGGGATGTCCCCATTTAAAAAACGTAGCTTCACTGAGTTGTCTAATTATATATATATATATATTTTTTTAAAATATATATGGAGGCAGCATGAAAATGTATAAATATGTATTAAGGTTAGAAATGTAACCTACTGGAGATTTTAAGTATTAAGTGTTAGTATTCTTTAAAACTGTTCAGCAATTTAATATACATTGACTAAATTATTTTAACTTTGGGTCAAAATTAAAGTCCTTATAAAACACGAGAAAAGGAACCAGATAGAAAATTAACTAAAAACACAATGTTTAAGAATGGGGTCAGGTACATGCAGGGAACTACTGTGTTTTGGGCACAAATCAGATAAAGTTATTAAAACTATATAGAATGTCAAAATGTTAATGAAGATTCTTTGCATTGACCGCTTGAATCAATAGATTGTTATTTTTTTTTTCCGTCCAAACACTGGTGGAAAACTGGAAGTATTTGCAATTTTTATCAAGGTAAATGTTCACCTGGCGTGACCTTCAATTAATTCCGCTGATCTGCGGCTGCTGGCTACTACTGAAACACCAAATGAGAGAAATACAGATTAGCTGGTTGGCACGGAAAACTCCTTATTAGTCTTCACAAGAGTAAAAACTGTGGAAATAATTGATTTTGTGCCTTAAATAAAGAAATTCATAACATCCGTTGAAGGAGTGGTGGGAGATTTCAGCTAATAATAGGGAAATTTCCTGTCGCCGCAGAAATTCAACAATTCCCACAAAGTGGACGCCATCGTAGTAAGGTGTGATTGGCTGTGGAGGAAGAGATCTCTACCACCATGATAGTTAAGATGCTTTGAAGCCGATGAGGACTTTCAGTGTCTATTTTTTAATACTTAACATTTGGTAGGATAACATTTAATTTCGGTCAGTAGAAAAATAAACGCTGTCTGGAAACCCCAACTTTTATTCTGCTATGTTCTGGTGATACGGTGGGAACTCTTGTACCAGGCAGTACCACCATCATTCAGACAAATAGAATATGATTAAAATAAACACAAAAAGCCGATCAGAATAAACCCCCAAAAGCTGTACAAAATGTAATAGCTTGTTAAATAGCAGATTATGAATGCTTTAAAAGTATTATGCTTCATAAACCGTATCTTTGGCCCCAAGCTAAATAAACAGCCCTGATCCTTTGGTCTGTAAGCCTTCAGCATATCAAACACATTCCCAGAACGTTAGCAATCTATGAGAAAAGAAACTTGGCATTCTAAGCGCATAGTACAATTAAGGAGATCTGCACACTGTGGAACGGCAAAAGGCACATCTGAGTAAAAAATACATGAAAATGTGGTATCCTCTTGAAATGGTGGTAAAAACCACAACACCCCCCCCAAAAAAAAACATTTTCCAATTTTCCCAGTATTTGGCGACTCCTTGATAAAGTGTAATCAGGGGAGGCTGCTTAAACTTTAAGATCTACAAGATCTTGCAGGACTACCTAAAGGATGGAACGTGATGTAACTTTCTTTATTACCTGAAAATGTAGTTATAGCACATGGATTCACTACTAATGTCCCAGGGGTTCTAATGAGACCCCCAGTGCTTTCCTGATGGGGCAACCCAGGAGGAAGTGTGCTGCTGCTCTGAGGCTGGAGCTTCGTCTAAAGTCATTTATTTTATTGGTTACTTAAAGTACTTGCAAAGGACACTAATATGGATTCTTTGCTTCAGTTCTGAAGAAAGCCTACGTCCAGTGATTATGCCCCAAATATTTACCCAGTAGTGAGAGTATCCGCCTGCCCAGTGCACCATCTCCTCCTGTGGGGTCACCAATGAACACAGCTCCGGCCTGCTTGTACCGCTGACACTGTTGGGTGCGAAACACGAGTGCCAGTTTATGGGAAGTGGTGAAATTAGTGAAACCGCATAGTGTTTTTATGTTACGACACATGGAAACTCAGCACTGGAGTGCCACCCAAAAAAATTCTCCCATTGACCATGAGCACCCCTGATTTCCAGCTATGTTATTCAGCAGCTAGAACTTGTGATCTGGTGAATGAGTCTTTAAGACAGAAACGTAAAGCGTGGACAGTAAAAATACACGTGTATTCAGATTATAAAAAGTCAGCTAATGATAAAGAGACGCATCTACAGCAGTATCTGATTCTATTAACAGGAATGACAAAATGTGCATGTGATTAGCAAATAATAGTACATCTGTACCCAATTCTGGAAAATCGCCAAGCTGGACAAAAGCCTCTTTGGAGCACTGCTGTTTCTGGGAGGGGTAAATGCTGAGACCAGTAAGACTGGCACATAAAATAAATCGTAAATAAACACGATTCTACTAACCCATTAAAAAGAGCCATAAACAGGCAGGTAGAAAGTGAGGTACCCAGTGAGGTACCAGAAGGATATTCCCAAAATGGTCAGCGGTGTAAGCGGAAAGCCTGGGGCTAGATTGGTGTGTGGGGTGCTGCAGATCCAGTGACATTATCAGACACGAACACATTATCTAAAAGTATTTAGCAGATCTCGTACTGCATGCTTCCTCGTCTCATGTCACAGAGCTGTACACTAAATACCATCACACGCTTCCCACGTCATAGAGCTAATAATCTAAATGCCACGACCCACTTTAAAGCATACATAACATCTCTCTAAAAGTGTGTGTACAACTATGAAACACATTCCATGTCTAACGTGGGGCAACTAAACATACACCGTATAGTATATTCAGGTTCTGTGCACTACATGCTGTCACAGCATTTTAGAGCTTTGTGCACTTACACTACATGCCGTGAAACTACACTACATGCTTATGTATTTACAGAACTGTGCATTTGTTGTACATACTACATGGGTCAACAAATATGGTTTGGATCTAGGAGCCACCTAAAAAAGGTTTGGAGCCATTTTTAATTTCCTTTCCCAATCATGTTTTTATTTTTACCATACAGTAAAAGACACACGGTAACATTGTATGCTCACAAACACTAACACCTTCCAGTAACACACTCATGCTAACAACATCACACAAACTCTGTATGCTGACACACACACTTATAATAATGCCTTACTGTAACATAAACAACACCACAGACACTAGCACCAAACTCTTAAACACAGTAACACACACTGGCTAACACTATACATATATAAAATGACACACTATGGACACACACACTACACATATACACACTTACTCTGACACTACAGTATACACATATACATACATATCGTACACACACCGACCCCTATCTTCTGCTATCATTAATCCGGCACCCTATATTGTGCATTATGTTACTGCGCTGTTATGTCCTAAAGATCAGTAAGACATTTTTGGAAGTAATGGCATGTCCATACCGTGCTTAAGGTGAGCAGAGATTTCTTATTATTGTGTCTAAAACACAATGAGATAACATGTTTTGTATTACACACATCTTCTCTCTAGCACATCTTACATGCACATCATTGCATCAGGCGTTTCAAAAACGGGTGCTATCATTTAAAATCTCAATCTGGCGATATTTATAAAAATATATATATGTTCTTTTTTTTTTTTAAAGGACAGGGTGGAGGGGGAAGGAAGCTTATATAAGCCATTGTTACTTTAAACAATATTATCTTCACTTTTGAGATGTGTACAGTGCTTGGCATCACCTTAAGTGATGAGAAAGATAAAGTTAAGGCTTTGCCCTTTTGAAAGGTCACAGTGCGGTTATCCTTTTGGGGAAAACGAGTATATTAATGTCTGTTTTTTATGAGCTTCTTAGTGTTGGTCTGTAGAATACATCAGAAAGGAAAGCTGAAGGTGCTAGAGGACGGGTAAGCCCCTCTTCACTGGCTTGAAATGCCAGCGTCTGAGCAGTCTTTGATCTTCTCTTCCTACATCTAGTGTTCCCGGGTACAGGACTGGCATTCCACTGGTATCCAGCCACGATTAAAATACATTCTAATTACTATATATAGCTAAAGTATGTTTGAATACTAATTAAAAATAACAGTCTGGCATCTGTAAAAGTGTATAAACAATGTCAAAAAGCCTAGAATAAACCGAGACAGATCTCCATGGCCCTATAAGGCTATTTGTTGCTTCTAGGAACAGTTGCTTACTCTACCATATTTGTTTAATAAAGTTTAAGGCTCTAAACATATTAGTCACCAAAGCACCGCGCACAGAAAAAGGTGTAAGCCTAGTGACGTAGATGTGTAGCCAGTGATATACGGTGTATACGCTAGAGACTTCTTACAGTTTCTATGTATTGTCACTTATCACCGATACCCTTAATATCCTAGGAATGATTGTACGTTCTGAATGAAGGTGAAAAGCTTCAAAATGAGTATTATTTCCTTAGCTTTTCATGAATATAGAATGTTTTGACCATTGTACTTTAAATGTGGACTCGTGCTACGATTCTTCAGCTATCCCATGCCTTACCAAAAAAGACCTTTGGATGAGTAACCTGTACCAAATAAAAATGAGTAGGGAAGGAAATGAGAGCTCAGATTTGTAAACATTCACAAAGTCCCTGGTGTGGAAACGAGACGATCCCCATGCATGAGTAGCAAGGTACACTATCATGACGAAGCAGAAACAGCAACGGAAAAACCGTACAAGCGCTTGGAAAACTGTGCAAGCATTACATTAAAGGCAATTGAAGTACATTAGAAGTGGCCCTTATGATTTCTGGTGGAATGGTAAAGTGGAAATTTTGCTTGCAAAGTAATTTTTAATACAACTAAATATGGTAGCTATTTAAGAGATTCTTTTTTCTAACAAATTTTAATTCAAATCAACATTGCTTGTTCTATATACAGAACATATTTGGACTAATAGGTCTATAAATGAACACGACATGCCCTGTATAGTGGTGACCTTTCTTCATTCCCGTCACTGAATGCGTATGCACCGTATATCGTGCCACCCCTTTATAGAATCGTTTGGTTGTAGCCATGAATGGAGGCGCGGGAGCCATGACATAAAGCTGAAGGGCTGCAGGACGATTGAGGAGCGTGACCAGATGTGACCACCTGAAATCCACACTGTCCCCGGTTATCAAGAACCAAATCATCTGAGCAGCAGACAAAACTGAGTGTAGCAACTGGAACAGCAACAAATCATTTGGGGGTACATGCCGTGGGCCATGTTATAATATAAGCCAAATATCAGGGACTCAACAGTTCATTATCTGCTCACTCTGGGGCAATAGACTATCTCATGCCCTTTAAGTGATATAATCATTAGGAGGAGGAAAAACAGTAGTCAACCCAGGCCAATCAGACCCATTTTTCTACCTACATAGTTCATCCGTTTTGGAGGAAAGCCTTATGTATATAGCAAGTTCAAGTATGGCTCTCCATAACCCCATGTTACAGACAGCAGGTCCTCCCTCCATAAATGTTATTGAATAGATAAATAAATTTGCTCATTTAAGATTAAATCTCTGTATCGCTGTATCTTTGCTTTTTGCACAATTTTGCCTTCATTTATGGTAAGTGATAACAGTGCTCTAAAAAGCCACTAGGCACTCAAAAGGTTAAAACATATGCACTGGATTGGTGCTTTAAAGTACAAGCTCTTAACAGCTATCCAAAATACCCCATTGCCTAATACGCAAATCTGTGTTTGTGTAAGCCTGAGCCACAGCCAGGCAACCGGACCGCTCTTCCCTTTGCTCTCGCTCGGAAATAAAAATACGACACACCTTATCGTTAAGGAACGACACCATTATTTCTCAGAAAGAATTACAATGGACTGATGACGTACGCGGAAAAGTCATTATTTTACCTCTTCAGAGCGTTTCTATTTGAACAATGCCAATTTTCTTTTGCACTTAAAAATACATTAAGGAGTTGTTTTGCGATATTTACAGAATTTCCAGTAAACCCCGCTAATCCATTCTTCATTCTGGTTTAGTGGCTTTTATGTACGCAATGAAATCAATAGACACTCATCCAAAAAATAAAAGCGTCGGAAGCACCAAAAAGCTGATCATGTACAAAGTGAAGCATTTCACATGATTGGTATAGAGGAGGGCTGGCTAGGGCAGCAAGTGGGTATTGGTTTGGATTTCTGGCAAGAGAGTTCATGCCACCTTTTAGAGTTTGTGAATTCAACGGAGGTCAGCGCTATAAAGTCGGCAGCTGCTCCAGGCCCATTTTGGGAAGCAGACTCGTCTGTCATAATTTCAAAAATAAAAGAGCATTCCAGCGGAGGGACACTCGAAATCTCAACGTGTCTTGCCAGGGATCTAAACTGACATACTGTCTGAAGATTCACCTAAAATCTCCACCACAACACGGCGGTATCTACAGTCACGTCTATGCGGGTTGTTGGATTCTGAGCGGTGGCTTTGTTGATTCGCTGCACTATACAAGTGAGACACACAATTCAAATAATTGTTTTCCATACACACTAATGAAACGCTCTATTCAAGCACACTGCAAACGCACGGTAAATTGGGCCATAAACGCCAGGCTTGGAGCCCCTCACATAACAACAACAACACTACTACTACTTCTGGGGGGCAACTACCTTTTCCTCAGGCAGGACCTTCTCCTAGGGTTTGATGTAAGAGTTGGGTAGACTCACACACTAAAGTCTTAGGTTAAGGCAGAAGATTACAGGGTGACACATAAAAAAATGAAAATAGAAATAGTACCTCTACATCATGATTGTTCAGTTTGTACACTTTCTTTAAGCTGCGTAGCGTTTTGGTGCTTAATGATTTCTCTTCTAGCAGCAAATCCAGGAGGTAAACCAGTTGGTCCGGAAGAATCTAGAGATCGAAAGAAAGCAAAATAATTTGTTTGAGAACAAAGTTATGGAACTTACTTCCCCACAAGCAGAATTTAAGTGGGTAAAACTGTACAATCTGGAAATCTTACAATATTGAAACGAACAAATAAAGTATGTGCGGCAACAGATTACAAGAAAATACTGTATGGATATATATACTTTAAAGAAAATGGTATTAAATGTTATGAACTAAATATGACAGAATAGAAACACAATACAAAACAACATTAAGGTGTTAAACATATTTCAGGGCTCAGTAAAAACAAAATAATAACATTTTAGCTTCCTCTCAAAACAAGAAATTTGATTAAAACAAATGAGGGAAACATTTAAAAGAGTTTTCTACATCCGTAATGTGGGCTCGGTTGTAATTTTAACTGCAGAAGCATTAAAAAGTCACATAGTATCTAATAAATCTGCTCCATAATAAATACAGGATGATAACGCAAAACAGAAAGCAATTAGGACATCATTTATGAGATAAGCAAGCCAAATGTCAACTATTACCAAAGAAAAACACGTTGGCTTGATTTTTGGTTTCGGAAAACGGTTTTATACACACTTATCAAATGTTTTCTGTGTCAAGAAGGACTGAAGCAGATATTTGTATGGTACTAAACATTTAAATCCACTGACATAGATAAAATAAAGTCAATCCATTATATATAGAGAGAAATAAAATACATAGTTCCATCGTATTTGGAGGTTTAGATTGAGCAAAAAAATTAATAAAAAAAGTCACGATTAGAATTTAAAACATCCTGCATCTTATCAAAATGAACCCATTTGCTACGGTTATGTTCCAGAGATAAAAATATCAAAAACTGGGAACGTATAGAACTTGAGAGAACGCAGGTCAACTACATTCAGGAAATCTTTTATCATAAATATCAGCGCTGCGGAACACGATGGCGCGATATAAAACATTAAATAATAATAAAGGCGTGTCAAAACAAACAGCGGGAACTAATGGAACTTGAAAGTGCATTGGTTTTTATACTTATCGAAAAACATTTTCCTAAACAAAACCCATTCATGTCTCATCTTTTTTGGAAAATGATAAACACCCTACGTGTCTCCTAGAAAATGCACCTGTATCCCCCAAGTGCAGCGTTCCTCAAAAGCATGATGAATAGGTTCGAAAAGTTCTACAAACATCATAAAAAGTTGATCCAAGTAATGTGGGATAAGGCAAAGTGCAAAACCTAGTAAATAACTGATATATCTAGCAAATTATATATACAGATATATATAGGGTTAAAGAACTTTTTTACATTTCGAACACAAAAAGGCATTTTCACAGACGCTGAGAAACCAGTTCTGTAAAACACATACGTGTTACAACAATGGTAATTATTACATGCCTTGCAATAACAAGCTGGTAACATGCAACACATAATTACTCAAGGCATAAAGAAAACAAAGAACGCACCGTGACACACAAACACAACGATCATCGACACGAAAGCATCTGCAGAATAGTTTTCTGTAACGACACATGGCATCACGCTCGTACAGACTTTGCAAACGAACAAACTAAAGAGTGCGAGTCGTGGAGGGCACGGCGCAGGCACATACAGGACAGTCCCTTCAGCCTCCGGAGCAACTCATTCCAGCAATAAAAGGAAAGTGATTTCATACCAGCTCCTCCAAGGTCTCCAGCTTCCAGGGCAGGATCCATCTGTCTCCCCGCAGAGACAGGACCACACACAGCACTCCCACTCCGTCAATCCATTACCCAGCAGGATGATTGAAGAGTTTGCACTGGGACAGCAAATACCTTTGGAAAGGGGCTGATCGGTGACCTTTTCGCAGGCGTTAGCACGTGACCCGACTCTGTACTCGAGCATCAGAGCTCTGTCTGCACTCCACGGAGCGAGCAGCGATCAGAAGAATGGCACCACAGCTGCTACGCCGTCTACTCCATTCGCTTCAGCTTCCACTCGAGCGAGAGCATTGAGACCCGTCTCCGAGGGCTAATGCACCAAGCAATTGATAGTGGCATGTTTTCTATTATTACTCCATTATCACGCTGGGATCGGTGCCTAAATGAGGCATACTTCCTCCCCGATGCCATTTCCTTTTATCCTGCCTGCAGTCTAAAAGTGGATCAATGGGAGCGATACATATGATGTCACTTCAATTTACAGGCACAACCCCCCCCCTCTCCTCTCTTTCTCACACAAGATAGATCAATTCTTCCCAAAAATGGGTAAGAAATGCTTCGGGCGCTACTTCTACCAGAAAAGGGTTCTGCTATATTTATCTAACTTACTAAAAGCACCGTTTCTACCGATTCGTTAAAAAAAGGGAAAACATTCAGGGGGGGTGTAATATATATGCTTTAACATGCTGGCTCAACTTCAACTCAAACAAGCCACGGAATGGAATTAACCCTTCAGCCTCTGCTTGATGATTCGATGTGCCGAAACGAATGCATCCCAAGGCCAAGACAAACTTTATGCAGAACACGTCTGTCTGCGAGGGTTCAGCTACCCCTTATGGTTACGGCACAGCATGGACACACGGAAAAGGAAGAATGACACGGCTCTCTGCTTTCATGGTAAAGCCACCTTTCAGCACATGGTCAGCCACAAATCATCACACACACACTACACGTGATATATGTAACATTTACTCTACTCAACAATAACTCTACTCAACAATAACAAACAAGAACGGCAAAAGTTAATGGCCCTTCACGTTGGGGGACCAACAAAACTCGCACAGACGGGGGCTTTTTAATACAAGCCCATAGAATGGTAATTGTAATGTATCTGTAGTTTGCATTGCTCAAATTAATGTGGACAGCTTAACATTAACATCAGATTCATGGTGGCACTGCGGAGGCTGCTCTCTTCTGACGGTTATTAACGCACAAAGACAAAGCACGGGTGACGTTCCGAGGGAAAGGTTTTATGTGACCATCCTCTCTCTTTCTCCAGTCAAAGAAGACGGGAACAAAACCCACAGCCATAAAACACAACTTTCCCTTTGCTTTTGATTGCTTTTTGGAAGGAGATTCTTTGTACCCAGAAATACCCAAATTTTTTTTCGTTTTTAAAAAAACTTTTTTTAATGCCAATATAAAAAAAAAATCATTTCATCGTTTCATTTCAAATTTCTTTGATTCCCATATCAATGGAAAAAAGTGTAGATTTAATAAACCGTGAAATTCTGTTACAATATCTGATTATGTCGTGCAGGTTTTTTGTTTTTGCTTTGTTTTTTAAAAAGCCCCCCTAAATATCCACAGGGAGAGCTTTTCACGGTGGACAGTCTGTATCTGAGCTTAGAGACCAAGCTGTCCGGCAATAAATCGTATCTAAAGCGCTAACTTGACAAAGCAAAACACAGGACCAGTTTATATATATATTATAGCTTTTCAATTTTTATTTGCATTAAGTGTGTGGAAATTCTATGAACAGCTCATCTTACTACAAACAAAACAAGTGAACGAGGCTGAAAATGAGGCTTCTTTCAATCACATGTTTAAAGGGTTAAGCCCACAAAAGGTAGAGTTTATGCATATGCTGTACACCCTGGCAATCATATGCTTAAAGACGAGGGGCGTTCGAGATCAGCGGCAGCTAGACGGCCAAGTATGGCTACCCCTGCCATAATAATAAGAAAAAGAAGATGCTGGCGATTTATAACTAGAATTATCAGCGTGGGCATAGGGCACAGGAGCAGCTTCTGGAACCGTCCCGGCGGTAGAATATACCGTAAAAAGAGTTTGTAGGAAGATGATGTAGTGGCTGATTTAGTGAGCATGAAGCCGTTGTGTCGCCACTGAAATCCGATGTTTAGCTGTATTAAGTAGACATGCTATTGGCAGCACGGTGGACGCAGATATGTAACACGTGGCGGAAGTTAAAGTGAAATCCGTCGACCAAACCCTCTTAAGGTTTAATTACACTGCCGAATAATAATCGCTTACCAAGATACACTGGGGGGGAAAAATTCAACGATTAACATTCAGCCACAAGAGTGTCTATTGAAATATAAGTAATTGTGACATCATGCCAGTCCCTTTGCATAAGGCATAAGACCGATGACATAGTTAATGTTACTATTACATAATAATATCAGTATGATTTTACGCCTCTTCACACAAGGGGAAGTTTCTTAATCATGTTCTCACAAACTACCACCACATTGACCAAAACTACCTAAAATTTAACTGGTATATAAAAAATGAAAGGCTGCTGTAGAAAGCAAGGATATCATTACATTATTATTAATCTACTTCCGTGGATCGCACAGGCAGCTGCTTAGTAGATATGAAATACAGCTGCACGTGGAAACTCCTCTGAATAAGCTTATTGAATTCAATTCTTTCTCAAAATACATTCATTATTATATATATATATATATAATACATAATTATGCTATTTTATCCTTATATGTTTAAGTTTCGAATATCGATAATTTGGAATCAACTGGAGAAAATATTCTACTTTTAAAATTTGTACAACGAAATAAAAATGTTTAATTGGATAATTTTCCAACTAACAGGAAATGCAAGAATTTAAAAATAAGTAATGCTCCAGCAGGGACGGGTAGAGGAAGGAATTAAGACACTGTTCCGGTACCACCTGTCAGGTCCAGCTACTGCTTACAACATATATTCTCTCTCTTAGCACACTACTTTCTGAGCTTCCCACGGTTCTGGCATTGGAAGGTTAAAACCCAGCATGAAGGACAAAGGCTAAGTTCCGCCAGAATTACCCAGAAAATATTTTCCATTTGCTCATTAAAGGATTAAATTCATTTAACCTTACAGCTAGAATCAGCATATTTACTTTTTTTTCATTTTAAAAAAAGAAATTGAGTTCTGGTAACTTATAACCCCATCGTGTATGCCATTCACCACCAACACCAGAAAGGTGGTCCTGCCTCCAATCTAGAACAAGAACAATTCCCCACATACTGGATCTACGTCACCAATCGAATGTATGTAAACACTTGGCTTCTGGATAGTAATAGAAAATGTAATAATAAAATGCTTTAAAAACAAAACATAGAACATACAGCAAACAGCTGCCATAACTGCAAAAGAACCCGCTGTACTCAATATAGCTAAAACTCACTTTATTCACCATTATTCTCAAACGTTTGCAGTCTCTCTCTTGCATCAGATGTTAAGGATTACCTTTAAAGTGTTCATAGAATTTAAAGGTATATAACAAGGCCAGGCACGGCGAGATAAGGGGTGCGCTTGTGCCCGAGGCGACGCTGTTGCATGGGGGGGGACTTTCCGCGTTGCCCCAGAGGCTCGCAGATGTAGTTACAGCTCTGGGTTTTGGCTGCCCATTTTGTTTTTTACAGCTGTAAAAATCTCAAATGTTATTTGGTCCTTGGTTTTGTGATATATGAAGGCCAGACCATCTTATACCTATATTGGGCGGCTGTACTGTGTTTTGATAATTTATGAAATGCATTTTTTGCTGGCTCTCCATGGTTACCATTTAGCAGCTGCCACGCATTTACTCTATCACAGAATGAGTGAATCTTTTTTTAATGACCTCTATCGTTGAAAGTAGGTTTAAATTCTTCATCATCCCTCAAAACAACGCAGGGGCAGTGGGTCATAATGAGTCTTTCACTATATTAACAAACATTAGCCCACTCGCCAACTAGCCCAAGGAGCACATTTACATAAAATAATGGAGCTTCTTTCTACAATGTAAGCATCCCAGGATAAAATGTGAACTGATTTAAAAATGCATCAGACCCCTTTATATGTGTATGGAGTATGAGAATGATTCAGAGTTTGCCCGCTACCTGTAGGTGTCTGGACATCACCACCAGAACACAAAATGAATAAAACAACTGATCAGAACATAAGGAAATTTCGTAAAAGGCACAGTAAATTGCATAACATAAAAGTCTTCTTCAGAGTTTTAATGTGCGATTATTATGTACATAAAAATGGATGGTTTCTTTCTGCATTTAGAGTTCTGGCTGGTGTTCAGGATGTGGTAGTTTCAGTGGATACTGGACCTGTCATTCATACATCAATCAAAATGACAGCACTAGCTTTATATGCGTTAAAATAAACTGCTGTATAAAGTCTAAATGATCTGTTAAACAGGCATTCGACACATTCTGTCCAGTAGGGGGCGGTATAACAAATGTAAAGGTCCATCCAACGCCTACAAAGGTCCTGTTCTACACGGAACGCGACTCATTTCAAGAGGTGTTCTCATTGTAGCATGTAAGATGTTGGCTTGGAAGGATATAAAACCTTTCAAAACCAGGCAGACATATCTAGAACTAAAATGGTTTTCTTAGAAGACAAAAAGTCACACGGGCTCTAAAACAAAAAGTAAAAAAGTGTGTTTCCAGCAGCTTCTGCAATGTTATATAAATGCGGAGATCTATTCCTACGGTGGCGTACGCAAAGTCTAGACATCTTGTAATAGGCGCATTGCATGTCTAAATATATTTTATGAGGGTATTATTCTGAGCCACAGACTTGGAACAATTAGTATGTGACTCTCTTTGGCAGTACGAGGAGTACTGAAAGTGTATTCCTTTCATAAGGAATGCTCGTTCCTCATCTGGGGGCCCCCCATCACAAACCTCAATAATCTGTACTTTTAGACTATTGCGGCTTCCCAACAGCAAATATTAGCCAGAAATGTACAGGTGGGGTATACAAGTTCCAAAATAAGCCGAGACAGAATAAGTTGGCATGGCTGTACATCCAAGGCTTTGTTTCGGTGACTTATATTCTTTAAAGCGCTGCGGCGAGTACCATTCAATCCCAATTCCAATCCGATGACATAGACACGTCAGCTGGAAACTAGAGTTACTAGAGAAATACGTTTATACTTAAATATGCTATTATGGGCCAAATTGCACCTTAATGGCATGTTACAGATAATAATATGAATGCCAGTCTCCCAGCGTTTCAAAAAAACCCCCCACTTGTTAGAAGTTAAAGCTGTCCAACCCGCTGACCTGTGGACACGAAGAACATGGATTCCAGGATCATTACTCGTTTTCCCTGCTTGAATCCACCACGGTGCACGGTAAAGAAGCATGCAATGTGATGTATTAGCAATACCATACGGATAAATTGTCCAAAGTGGAGCAATTCAGATCAATCTTTCTTCTAGCAATTTCACCACTTTGCTATTTTAAATCTAAATCAATGGATGAAATTTACTCCATGACTTTTATATCAGTAGGACTGTTACGGTTAGCATGTGTGTGTGCGTCTTTATATATATGGGGGGGTCGGGGGTGTACAGTTACAAAAGTACAATTAGAAAGTGCTTTGAATATGTGAGAAAGCCCTTTGCTTTCATTCATTTGTAAAGAAGTGTTCTTTAATACTGGGTTTGTGACAACCACATTGACACCATCTGCATCTTGCAGTAATACGCACACTTCTTCGAAGGACACGTCCAGAATGAGCAAACCAGAAAAAGGTTCTTGAGGATGGAAAAGCATTTTCCAATTTTAAAACTAATGACGAGCTGCGATGCACAAACGATACTAACTGTCCCGCGGCCAGGCCGCTTCCCCCTGCAGGGTAAATACATACGAGAACCTAGAACTTTTCACAAAACTGAAACACTGTATAAAACATGAGCTTTCCCGGCACGGTTTACTTGCTGAACCACCCCCAACAATTTTGTATTTATGTACAGATTCACACAGGACTGGAAATTTCCACTGTGCTTTCATGTAAATAAACAAATATTATAACATTTCCTCTAAAGCCAGCATATCCGTGATATCCCCCCCTCTCCCCGACAACATTCCCACATCCATGACTTCATTTAGCTTGGGTGGCACAGGACGGGTTCTGGTACCTGAACAATGCAATCTTAAACCTGAGCAGCATTCAGAAGTCCAACCATAACGATTCCAGGAGCTTTATCCGGAGTAGGACAGGCAACGTCTTTCCTGCAGCCCTGTGGAGGAGCTCTCGTGTTGCCTTCATCTGGATGGCTCTCACCTGGCCATACCTTTTGTGTAAGCGCAGCCAAGCTATTCTCAACTCGTGAGTCCCCACCCTTGCACTTAAACCAATCATTCTTCAAGTTCGCACTTCCCCCCACCTCTGCGAAAAAAAAAAATACTTTACAGGTTTACATTTTCCACCCAATAGTTCCCATTATTACAAACCGTGTCGAAAGACTTTGTTTTCCGAGCCATCAACTATCACCCTACAATTACCCTAATGAAAAGAATCCAGCGCGGAATTAACTTGTCTCGTACCGGAGAAGAATGTTACAGGCAGCCGCCAGAACTCAACGGGAGTCTGGCAGACCAGTTTTCGACATTTTATAGGGTAGCACAACTTTAACAGCTGCCTGGGCAAGAAAAAAAAATAATGAATGTTTTCTGTTGCAGTTCCGAGGAATTTACTATTCTGCACTTTTGTTGAGAAGAAAATGAAAAAAGGTTTAAGGGGATATTATTTATACAGCGACCAAAGCCTGATTAGCTCGATAAAGAATGTTCACAAAATTAGATTTTTTATTTTTTTTTATTTCCTCAAGAAAGGCATATTTTCTTTTGATCGTTTGCCAGAGAAAAATCTGTAATCCATTATAGATAATATTGGGAGAAGAGATCATGCCACACAACTGTTTATAATTAAACAAAAAAAAAAATCAGTACATTTTCTTATCGGAGGTTTAATCAATATACTGGAGAAGAGAATATCTAGAAGAATTGCAAAAGTAAAATCATGGCTTAACTTTTTTTTGTATTGTATGTTCACATTGTATTTTAGCAATCGTTAACATTTATCCACAATGTCACTTTTAAAAGAGAACCTTCTTCACAAACAATACAAAAGCGATTTCCAGAGAAGTCATCAATAGATCATTCGAGATAATCTAATTCAGAAAGAGTCTGAAAGAGCCATTAGGAAACACCTAAGAGCCACCCAGAAATAATAAACCATGCTCAGTAGAGTGGATAATTAGACACTTATCCAGGCCACACAAACACTGGCTGTAATTAAACACTCTCTCTATTAACAATTTCCAAGGCAAACTACAAAAAAAATCACTTCCCCCAGTGATACGGCCATTTAAGCGTTTTCTACCCTTTTAATATCTTTATATATATATATTCTGGCTCAAGGGCAGACGTTCAACAACTTGCCTCACAAACTGAAAAACGGGACCTTGCAACATTGTACAACTGACTTAAAAAAATAAAATAAATATATATATAAATGCACACACAAGTTTCTATATAGCATACACAACTTGGTATGAACAAGCCTACACAGATTTTCTGCAGGAATCTCACTATTTGTGTATGTGTATATATATATAGATATATTTATTGTTATATTATATATATTATAGTTTTACAAAATAACATGCCAAAAAAAATATAAATATTACCTTAGTGCATTTTATTTACATTTAAGTCAATGTGAGGAAGAAATTGTGATTATACAAATTTGCATTCATTCTTTTTAATTGATCCTATTCACGGGAGTCAAGAAAGCGGCCCTGTGTATATTATTGTACCTTAAACTACAACTACACAAATATCTTTCCACTTGCATTTAGAATGAAAGGGAAAGCTGCCACAGATCATCTTGTTTCCAGTTCATCCATAGGTTTTATCACATCAAGTATTCTTGCCCGTTTAGACATGGGTTTAAAGGGGTTGCACAGGTAGTGGGAAAACAGCCGGTGGAGGCTCGGAATAAAGTATTCCCCTGTCAGGGGAATGATACACACAAACACACACACATGCTATACATCTTATTGTAATGATAAGGCTTGTGACACTTACAGGTGCGCTTCACAGCACAAGGTACAATTCGTTACTGGTTGGTTGCTTCTAAAATGAACAGAGGGGGTTAAAAATGTGCACTGCGAGTGGGAGAGAAAATGATAATTTACAGTATGGTAAAGCTCATTAGTATGATTTGTACCTGTCCCTTCTGGGATTACTCAAGCCCGACAGAAAGCACACAAGATCTCACATGCCAGGAATCCAAGAGTCTGATTTACTGCGCTCAGCGGCCTTAAAGCGAGTCAATAAAGGGGACTGATGAGGTTCCTTTCGTACTTTATGTACAAATAGCATCAATTGTCATTTATATAGGTGGAAAAAAACTCCAGAAATATAATGCCACAGAATAGATGTTTACACCTGTTAACAATTCCACATGTTTTGATGGAAAAGGTTTACTTTTCTGAGAGGATCAGCCTGATAGACTGAATTTAGGGAATTTAAACACGGATGGAACAGGCAGACGGTTATCCAGAATCTTGGTGAAGACGACGCCAAGGACTGATTAACGTTTGTGGTTTCCCTGCAGGAAACAAATGTCACCTCAAGACCATCTAAATCCTTTCATTAAAATCACAATTACAACTACATTTCAGGGAAGGGTAAAGTGAAACAGACAACTTCTACAAACCTTTGGCATTTTTGTAGCGCATGATTATAGAGCCGGTGGGATTATTTAGTGGGAGAAAGGATTTCATCATTGGCCACACAGGCTGTAGGCATAAGAATAATGGTTTGGAGACAATCCGGATCGTGACATTTGTCTGTTATATTATAGATATAATTTAAATGTGCTGCTCCACCTAGGGAGGGTTCTTAAAATATCCCCAGAAAAGTTCTGCACCATCAAGAGATAAGTTCAAGAAATGTCACTTACCATTTTATTTTTCTGCTTAATGCTCCCTTTTACTTAAAAACGGCATTTAAATGTTTGCAGTAATACTACTGTTGCGTAGAAACAGTCCTGTGGTTCCTCCAAAGCTGTCGCTCCATGTATTACATCACAGCAACCTGACTGCCTCCAGCAACTCCCACCAGCCATTACACGCACATGAAACAGACCCTAATACACAGTGACGGCCAGTGATGGAGAGTGAGCTATGATGTGTTATAGGTGTGATGGGAGTGACGTGTGAGGGAGTGAGGTATTTTGTGTGAAAGGTGCGAGGGAGTGTGGTGTTTTGTGATAGGAGTAAGAAGAGTTAACGGTAACGCGGAGCCTACAGATAGGATTAAGAGGTTCCATTTAAATATTTTCAACGAGAAATTACAGCAAAAAGGAACTTTATTTATTTTGTATATCATAGTCGTACATCATAAGAATATAGGAAAGCTGTCTGGCATTTCTTAAGACACAAAACTCTGGCAAGCTACACATTTTCTTTTTTTGCCTTTGTATCACTGACACTGGCCCTGGCTGTTGAAGGCAGCAAAAGTACACGGCAATGACTGCATTAGGAGCAGAGACGAGCGAATGAAAGACGGCATATTAATGCTGTGATTAATGTACGCTAAAAGTTGCAAGATCAAAGGACTTATAAATGGAGCAGAGTAAGGTTACACACAGATAAAACCAAAATACTCCCTCCTTTCATCCGCTTATTTACCCAAACTTCTCTCACTCCCCATCCCAGTAACGTGCTGAAAACATACACCGCGCACTAGCAAAACCTCAAGGGCTGAATGACTTTAAAAACATTGAAACCGGAATTAAGCGCGCGGTCAGAATGACTGGAATGGGGTTTCCCAAGCACAAGGTGACATTCACGTTACTAGGCAAGCAATCATTAAAGGTTTGACACCAAAACAGGATCTCTTGAGCCCAGGTGTTCTCCCGTCTGAAGCCATTGTAAACACGAGCACATATTTCATCATATGATGGAAGCCTTGCATAGAAGCTATTAATCCTTTGCACGCGACGGGAAGTAACAATACACTGGAAATCCACCAAGCACACTGGGGTTATTTCTGTAGCTAGCTGAATGTGTGAAGAATATCTTCATATTCCTTCTTTTTAATACATTTCTTAATGGGGCCCCCTTCTCAGATAAATTAGACTTCAGATGAAGACCAGAAGTCAAAGTACAGTATTGTATGGGTTCACTTCAATGTAGACCCCATATTATATATACACACATAAAATATGTTGGACTGTGCCAACGTAGAACACCAAATAAAGCGAGCAGTTATTGTAATGATGCATTACCATTATAGTCTTCAGGGGAATTAAAGATTCCTTTAAGGAAACCCCATCTCATTTATCGTTCTTGTTTAACGGTAGTAAACTCTCACTTTTTCCTGGAGGTGGGCTTCTCTTTCTCCATATTAGATGGAGATGGGAAAAAAACAAGGTCTCTGTCATTATTCGGTGGTCTTCCATTACAGAATCATCAGAATCTGCGCATGTACTGCAATATGCATAGCTTGAAAGGAGCATTCTTGTGAGTGCCAACGTAAATAAGGAGCCAGAATGGAAAGCTGGCTTGCGATATTTTGTTTTCATTCACACATTTAAATATAGACAAGCAGCTCCTTTCTCTTAGCGCTATAAGAAACTTTATAGAGATCACAAGATCGGTTTTCTCAATTAAGACTGCAAAGTTTAGTCTGGAAACTTCTTGCGGAGTTATCAAGTATGAAGATTCCTGCATGAGGTCACTTACATGCAGGCATTACATGGGTTGATGCTTCTAAAAAGAACAAACAGACCAGACATCAAAAAAAAACACCCATTCAAGTCTGAAAATCAACACCACTTCAAAGGCCCAGACCAGGTTTCCAACATGAAACTACATCCGTTACAGAGAATCGCTACAGTAGAATTTCCCTCCATGCTTATATCGACTTACCTACTACTTGGCCCCTAAAGCCATTTCTAGCATTCTCAACATACATGAAGTCTGCTTTGTTCCAACCTGTTTTTCAGAAATGGTACGTATATAATTATGGCTTAACAGCCCTTAACCGATAATATTCTATGGATACCCAAGCATTGGAACGCATTCATTCTGTCCTGGAATAGGAAAGCCTACCTAAATGTGAAATTAGAACAGTCATTTAAAAAATATGAATAAAAATAAAATCTCATACATAAAAGTATACAAAACTAAATGATTGGTGGTCTATAAAATAGATACCCAGTTGCAGCGTAAGTAACAGGGTAATAGTAGGGTAATAGTCGTGGTAGAATACAAACATGAAAGGAATAGGCATAAGGCTTTCCTAAATACACGGCGAGCTCAAGGACCAAATAAGGTTTGAGGTTTTTACACGGCTTCCGCCAAACAGCATACGCACCCAGAATCGTAAACCACAGGTTGCAAGCTCACAGCGTCCTAAACATTCCTGGCCTTCAAATCAAGACAACCTGGCTATTATCCTACAGGGCATATTTTGGAACTTTTTTTACATGTATAGTCTTGTGAATTAAAAAGCTCTGACCCACTATAGTTTATATGAGCACATCATGTGGTTATCTGTATGGAATGTCTCATTTTGTAATATTACGGGCTGTGTAAAATGATCATTTTTTTCTTCAAAGTGCTTAAAATTTTAGCAATTATCAAGAAACTCTCCACAGTGATTGCACCACAACTGCCCATTTAAGTTTAGGTTTGGCCTTGACCATGGGTCATACCGTTTCTTAAACAAGGTTTTTCTTATGCATTGTGCAAAAATATAGCATAAAAAACCCCCTCTTAATTCCTCTGGGGGTGGGGGTTTATGTTGCACAGTAAGTAGAGATGCAGGTGTCCACACAAAACCAGCAATCCTTACAAAAATGTTTAAGATCATACATAGTCTACATTTTTCCCACTTGTATTTTTTGGTATACAAAGAGTAGACACCTTCCAGCAGCGTAACTGTTGTGTCTAATGGTCATCAGTCAGAGAATAAACACTGGAACTCCACTGGTGGGGATGAAGGGCAATTTGTGTCGAACGCCTCCTGCTTCAGGTACGATATGCAGCCAATGCTTTAACGTAAGAGAACGGACACGGATCAGCGGATGCTTCCGCTTTTGTTATGGACGTTTGTGTGCCAGGAAGAAGGGCCGACGTTAAGTTGCTCAACGACTGCACAACTCTTGCTTGAAGAACAACAAAAGGTCCTACACAACCATAATTCACATCACAATAAAGCCGGAACTAGTTTTATTTCAAAGCAAGGATTTAGAAACGTTAAGAGTTACCTTTGTGGACAGAGAACTCTATATGCACAAGATACACAATAGACAACTAACCTCTGGTAGCACATGCTAGAGAGAAGCACGCCCTGTGCATGCAGATACTCGCAGGACACTCACCGGCGAACAGCACATAGCAACCAACAATTATTTTTTCCTCTTCTCTGATCCTTCAAGACAGCAGCTGTCCGGTTCTTCACCTGACGCCGTTATTACACAAAGAATAGGCATGGTTTTCTGCATTACACGTGCCATACTGTCCACACAAAGCTGCACAATTCCTGGACCTCAATTCAAGCCAAGAAGCAGAAATTAAGTAATTCCACTGATATTTTGATGGCTCGGTTTGAGAAAGGGAGAGTCACCAAGAGCACCCAGCATCTGGCACATCTCCAACTAGCTAATTCAAGTACAGCCGATACGTCACCGGGAACAGGTACCTCATAATGTGCAAGTATCACAACGGGGTTTGTTAAATCTGGAGCACAGATGGATTCTTCACTCTAAGGATAATATTTCAAACAATACATTTGGAAAAACCAACCCCAGATTTAGATCCGAGTTGAATTAGTTCATGGTAACAAAGCGTGGCCATATATGAGAGCAGACTAAGCTTCCTCTGACAGTATATGCCTGTAATTAACAAAGAACTGAAAGGCCTGGGACTGTTTAAGACAAACGAGGCCTGCGAGTTATACATTGTGACTTGAAACCATCAGTTTGACAAATGCCATGTCTCCTAACAAGGAAAGCCAGATTCCTATGAATGTCTAATGATACAAGACAGATACAATTTGTCATTGGGTGGTAAGAAGCAGGCACGCCGTCTTCATGTGATCAAACCAGCTGCAGGACGAGAGCAGAAATCAGACTAAACATGCTCTTTCAATGAGCACGGGCCCGTAATCATGACGAGTTTCAACATGACGTTAGGTCTTCGGGAGGGATTAGACCCCAAGCATGGTATATGAGTGACACAGGGAGGGAACGAACAGGTGAATTTGTATGAGAGAAAGAAAGTGTTTATGTGTATTTATAAATGTAATATAGGATGTTTATCGGGATTTTAAAAAACACCATAAAAGGTTAGCGCCGGATATTTTATCCCTGGGATATGCGACAAAGAAGCAATATATTCTATGGAGAAAGCAACATATTGTAAGCATAAATACAATAGGATTATCTGGCTATCGAAGTAACCTGAGCTCATAACACCCTCTCTCTCTCTCCATCTCGGTTTACATCATGCGCCGGCTTAATCTAATAATGTATGGTAAATGACTAGACCATGAGACAACCACAGCTCTTAGACAATGTCCTATTAAAATTACTGTCATTCAAATTACAGCAATAAGACTTATAAAGCCAAGGATTGTCTGAATGTGCCTATAAAAGCATAGATTACAGAAGTAGCAGTCTGGAGATAAGGGATAGGGGTAGAAGGCCTCCGTAGCGTGAAATTGAGAGACACAGGCAGATCCTTCTGGAGTCTGGGACATTTACTCTTTAAAATCTTAAGTTTCAGAAGGCTAAAGAAAAGACCATAATGCCATCTGAGGTAATTTGAAGAACCACCATGTTCACAGCCAATAAATCCAAAATACGAGCAGACACGCTAGCAACGATCAAGAAGGCCGCTGCTGTGACTTGGCAGAATCATTATAAATATATTCAAGACAAGCGACTCTTCACCTGTACACGGCTTTTAGCCCCTTAATGACAAAGCCCGTACATGTACGGGCTCAAAATGCATTGTTTTCAAGGGGTTTAGAGACCGCCTATTGCCCTTAAGGGGTTAGACAACAGGCACAACAAGGTTTAACCTGCAGAAAATGTCATTTTAGGGGTTACGTATAAATGGGCTATAAGAAATAAGCAAATGATAAAAGCTACATAAAGTGTAAAGTGTGTATATATACATTTATATATGTTTTCAACGCCCTGATATCACTCTGTATTAAGAATGACAAACCCCAGTGAGTTTCTAGTGGGAGATTTCTTAAAAACCCTCATGAGCTATCTATGCATTACTGAGGGCCAACTTAAGCCTTCTTGCTGGAGAAGCTCATGGGGACTTGGTCCTCCATAATCCATAAAGATATATCAGGATGTTTAAATGTTAATTTCTCTAGCAAACTACAGCTATAGGAAATGAAAGCAAATGTACCTGAGCTGTGGATACTAAAACTTTACTGCTGATACCCAAGATTACCTTAAGCTATACTGATGTGTTTAGAATTCTGAAGATCCAGATGTTCCTGCTGTTCAAACACACGTATGCACCAAGATGTCATTTCATATTGAATTATTTGATACAAGGCAAAATCCATCAAATAATTTGACACCCTTGTCATGCAGCATTTATCAAAGATGATCAAAATGACCCAAAGACACCACAGGACACACGAGGAGGTTGATTCACTAAAGGGAGACATGACAGGAGACTTGTGGTTTCAGCTCCTTGACTTCACTATATATAAAAAGGTCAACACCAGAAAGCTTCTTCTACACAAGGAGCTCGGCAGATCATGGGCAATGTTTACTTTAATCAGCAAGGTTTTGTCAAAGATTCCTTGCACATTGAATTATGCATTATACAGGACCAGATCAGCCCTTCATAATGGAGAAACTTGATTCTGTTGGCTCTACATAATCAATAGTGAAGTGACACCACTATCCTGTTGGAATGAAGAAGATCTTCATGTATTGCCCTTAAACATATTCCAAATACGGTACTATAAAAGTCCACAGAACCGTGTTATGTGGATGAAATCTCATTTATAAAGCATAAACGCCAAACTGTCCAACACGTAGTCTACGTAAAATAAATCTCTAATTTGTGTACAGGTCAACATAATAGAGAAGCCAGGTTTTCATGCTGATCTCCTGGCATAGCGTGATAATTGTGGGGTCACCACTACTTTCCTAGGGAGTCACCCAATACACTTACCCTGTAAGAATTAGTAACATATACTGTTATTTTGTGCACATAAACACAGCTATAAGTGTCAAATTTGAAATGCTTTTTACTTTCTGGTGAAAAGGTAAGATTTGCTTCAACTCCGTATAGTCCTGAATATTACACTCTACCCGTATGTTGGAATTTCCCCAAGGAGTGAAAAGACACCGGCACGCAGCAGTCCATGTAGTAAAACATACAATTTGTACACCAAGTGAAATGATTTATCTACAAGCACTAAAAGTAAATAGGGGAATGTGTACTATGTCAAAGCGGTGAGAACTTGCCTTCTATAACAGAATAGCCCCCAGAAAAATACAGCTCAAATAGAGCACATGCTTGCACCGACAATACTGATGTTTCAGAACATGGGAAGGGACGCTTCAACATATACTTTATATACTGAATAGGTGAAATCTGTGTACATGAAACTGATCTCAATAACGATTCAGTAAAATCAATACATACATAAATAATCAGCACATCCAAGGTTTGCCATCGATGCGCATGGACGTTAAAGTCACACGCATTGTACGTGATGATTGAGGACATGCGACACTGGGCGTTGATCAGCGGCTTTGCATAGACTGCCAAAGAGACAAAGCCTGTGGCAAAGATGAATTTATGACATGTCTGAGTCCTTTGTCCCTACTATACAGATGTAGAAATATGTTCCATGTCGTATCACGTTTCATATTGTTTCAACCAGTGCTTCAATATTGCATTTCAGCGGGTAGGTTTTCTCACGAGCTCATTTACTACGCCGGAAGATCACGAAGAGACGCAAAAAAAAACCAACAAAAAAAAAAACTTGCTGGTTTGGGTTTCCAGAAGTCAAGGACTCAAACTGTTGCTATTCGCACTGCAGGCTGCCAACCCCTTCCTACCTGTAACTTGAAGCAGCTCTGTTGCAGGGCTGTTTTGGTTTATTCACAGAACTGAAGGGGGAAAAAAGCCAGATTTTAAGGCATCCAATCGGGGAGGGGAATATTAAATAAAATACATTCTCTTTAAGGGTTAACAATACATTTTCTCAATTTAATTTAAGAAAAAAAGTAACCTGTGTATCAACTACTTTTTATAAAGTCAGATGTTAGCGGCAGAGCATGGATCAGGAATAAAAGACAAGGTATATGTCACAGTAACCTAGGGTGGCAAGACATGATGTAGCCATACATAGCTGTATTATTTTAACATATAAATCAGTAAATTATATATATATATATATATATATATATATATATACACATACATACAAATCTTATACACATGGACTGCTCTGACAAAGCCACTTTTTAACACTGCAGTGGATGAAAATAAGAAAAATCTCTACACGCAGGATTTTAGGTAATATGCCCCTGATCTTCACAATATAATTTCTACAGAACGAGGTCTTCATTTTCATCTTGGAACTCTTATGGAAAGGCTCTTGGTTTCATGTCCCAAATGCCGAGTCTCCCATGAATAAATGATAAAGCCAATTTAATGGTAATGTAATTGATCGCACTAGGTTAGCCTTTACAGCTTCGGTCTCTTCACGCTGTCTTTATCACTCCGTATAAAAAAAAAAATACCCATAAATACAAAAGCATATTGATCAGCGTCATGAAAAATTAAAAAGAACATTAGGAAGGCACCGAGGCAAAGCCTTCTGAGAAGCTCACTTTCTGGAGGATATTTTAATAAATGTGCCCCAGCCAGTAGGCACTCTGCTACCGGACTTGACAAACAAATAAATGGATGGAGCTAAGATGGTTAATTAATGCGGGTCCCTGATTTAATTTAAAAAAAAAAAAAAAAAAGTTGTTCTCGGACAACATTAAAAGCACCTTAAAGTAACAGGTTGACATCATTGAAAGAAAATTACATTTGATACTTTTAGCAATTAGTACTAATTATAAAAAAAAAAATAGCAGTATTTGAGAAATACCCCGGGAAGCTGTAACAATCTAATTTGCCGTGGAGTGTACCAACATTCATTCTCTTTTGTCTGCCGAGGGACACCTGAATGCAAGCAGGTGTACGTATAGGTGGTTGACACAAGCCTTGACCTATACCAGATCAGGGAATGCTTATTCACGCTTACACTAGAGTCATCCGACCTTACTGTTTCTTTAGAAGGTCTACCATTGTTAGAACTACACGCTATGGGGAAAAACAACTTGAGTCGGTGCGGGAGGCTGGAATTTCCCTACTCATGACTGTTAGTTTCCCAAGCAGACACAGACGTAGTTCACCAAGACGCCAAACAACTGGATAAACTAACTAGTTACAACGCACATAAAAGCACTTGTTAACTGCAGAGTAAACAGAATACCGTATTTTATAACCCATATACAGAATTCCCTTTCAAAAACACCAAGCCATGCACACAGGACAACATTTATTTCAGATTTTTGTCCTGGCCGAGCTGTGTGGGGACGGCAGTGTTTTTATACAATTACAATATCAAAACCCATAACTAAGAACGCACATGAAGGACAGCGGCTCCAACCGGTAAATCTAGATAAATCACACTTAACCCGCGCTAGAACAAACCTTCAGAAATCAGCAAAGAACGTCCTATGCCAGAAAGCTATTCACCGGGTCCACGTCTGGTGGCCCGATGCTCCGTCAGTCGTAGAAGAGGCCTCACACGGCATTACATTCACGAGGCCACCGATCCCTTTAATAGTTAAGGGAATGGAGTTGTAAGTCTGGCAGAAAACCAATGCCCTTATAAGCCTATTTTTCAAGACTCTCGGGTTAAAGAAAGCAGTTGATGATAGCAGCAAATAACCACAATGTTAGAATGTCATGCATGCGAGATTAGCAGTCGGCAAGGACGGGTACTTCATGCTCTAACGTCCTGCTTTACAAAAAGGCAACGCACATTCCCAGCAAACAATTAGCAATTTATTACACAGGATCCCGACGAAAACTTCAACCCTGCAATATTTCCCTCTTGGAAATGACTTGCGGTGCCTCACAGAGCTCCTCCTTATTTGCTACTAAACAATTATTTTGGAAAAGGGGATAAAATCTTTAACCCATACATCAGGGTATTGTATGAGGCTTAATACATGGATACAACAGAGGGGGCGGAAGATACATTTCTATGTGAGACATATCAAATTTAAAACGGCCTCACTCCGTCTATTGGTTTACCCTGTTAGTTTAATTTAAAGAAATGTGTAAAATAAGACAGCTGAGTCCAAAATGGGCAGAAAAAAGGGGACTGTCTGCAATGTGAAGGCGGAGCTCCCACCAAGCCCCTCCCCATTAAGGTCTAAGGCGGAACCTGGACTTGTTCCAATACAAAGCTGCGGGCAGCAAATATACTAGAGAGCTTACACTTCACTTTTTAATGTGGTTCTGCCGCGATGAGGCATCTCATCCATCTACCGGGCATTAGGCTCATCTTGTAATATTTTTTAAAGGAGCCTTGTAATCCTCTTTTTCCGGAAACGTTCGGGAAAAAGAACAAAAACATATGACTCGGTATTCTTCTGTTACATCAAGGAGTGGAATATGTGGCATGCATCAGTACGGAGAGCGCACACAGACACACTAACACCATCGCCTTGATGAGCAAGTTCTCGAAGGAACCCACGTGGCCCTGCAACTGTGCTGGGGACTGATCTCAAAGCAATATACAACTATTTTCGATTTAAATTAACTGCTTCAAAAGGCAGAGTATATATGTGGCAATGAGGTAAAATACAAAAATCGCTTCATTAGTTTAAAAGGTTTGTAAATACAGCTTTCAAGCCCTTAATGCAAACTATACTATATACTATATGCAAATCAGACAGGTCCTTCATATCTTTAGCCAAACATCTCCATTACATGATTGCCATGAAGTCTGAGAACGCATACCTAAAATAACACTCGACATACAGTAATCCATTAAAACCATACCAACTGGTTACACAAAGGCAGCATTGTCCAGAGTATTGTAAAAGCGCTAGGCGTGCCACTCCTAAGTGCCGTTTAACTAGCGCATTCTAACGAAAAAGAGGAACATTGCATAATACAGCAAAGTAACCCAAAATTCAAAACACACAAATTGCGTCAAACAAAAATTGAGAAATATATTTTACAACCTATGTACATAATTTTATGATCTATATACATATATAATAATAATAACTTTATTTCAAGGGGGGGGGCAAAAATAGCAGGATAACATTTGAATGCATCTGAATTTCACATTTGACCATTAAAATATCAGAATGAGCAATAAGTAAAAGGGTGGCAATGCAAGCGTTTGTTTTCCGGGGTTTTTCAGTTGATTCCTGTTTGAGCTCTTCACTCAGGGACATTGGGAGCGCTCGTCCTCAGATACATACTCCCACAACAGCCTCCCAGCACAATGGCAAGGAGATGCAGAATAGAAAGCATATGTAAAAAAATAATAAAACAATTTACACTTTACTGTCAAACACTATATATTTATGCCGAAATAAAGCAAAAAAAAAAAGTATCGAAAATAACAATAGAGCTACTTCTCTATAAACTCCCATTAATTTGCTTTATGATTAAAGAGGAAAAAAAATCATTACACAAATAAATAAAATACTTTCAGAACATCAGGGACAGCATGAACCCAACAAAAACACTGCAACACCATCTGCCATTCATGGCGGTGCTACTCGGGGGTCTGGCTGCCTTTTCATGCCAGAGCGACATAACGTTGTTTTGTGATGTCACCAAGTGATGCGTTATACGGGGCTCGTGTTCCACTGAAAAACAGTCTGTACATACAGCAAAGAAATGTACATTCTTTCTAAAAATGTATATGTTTTAATAATGATAAAAACTGGAAAGATTGGGTGGTTAGACACATGTAGAAAACACCCCTTTTCAGGTAGTCCACATGATTATGTGTATTGTCTAGGGCACAGCTAAAACCCCGGCAATCTATTTCATTTCAAGAAAGGCCCAGCACGCCACTTCCCGTGTCATTAACATCACTTTTATTACCGCAGGAGACAGGCAGCGTTTTAATCCCTCGGGAGCTCTATCAAGCCTAAACAGTGTCCAAACTCGACAGACTGTAAGGTAATATAACGCCGCCTGTCTAGCGCTATAATAAAACCTATGCATCTCGTGTAATATAACTTTCAAAAACGCTGTACAATAAGCACAAGGCTGGATAATGTGTTTAATTATCGTTAGATTTCACCACCAGTTTAGTTCTTCACAAAGTTCATTTCAAACATAAACTAAAACCGTCAGAGACAAAATTTTAATAGTCGGGATGAGCGGCCAGAAAAGGTTTCTTTGGCTTTCCGGTATACACGAAAAAATAGTTTGCATTTCTAACAATGCAAATATAGTATTAAAAAAAAACAAAAAAACGCAACTTATATCATAAAAAAAAGGAGATTCCATGGTAATACTGTAATGGCTAACAAAATCCTGTATACATACAACAATAATATATATATAAATATACATATATATATGTATAATCATCTCAAGCACAACAATGTTCACACAATATGTTTTTTTGGTGCTAAAAACAAAAAGATCTATGTAGCAAAAAATAAATAAAAGCACACATACAGAAGTATAAGAAGTATTGAGCTATTATTGTCAGCTTTGGAAGATGTGTTAGTAGCCCGCGAGACAGCGACCTTCCTGATACGATTAGTGTTGCAGAGGAAACGGCTTAGACAGGGAGCGAGTAAGAGACATTTTGAAAGTTTTAATTGCACACATTTGAGTCTGCTTTGGACATAAGCACTTCATTATGTCGCTTTAATCCGCTCTGCTCTGTGTTTTTTGTGCTGGGGGCAGCAGATCAGCTTCCCCATTGCTCCTGATTGCTTTGAGAAAACTGACCGATTACAGACGTTGACGCCCTCGCTGCTACTACTCTCCAAACACATCGAGACCCATTCACAACACGAGCCCAAACCAGCGAAACCCCCTCTGTAAAACAACCAAGATCAACAAGGTCCTCTATATCACCCTCATCACCCAAGCAGCCCTCTCACACGGTCTCTCTTCCCCCTCAACCACCAAATAGATTGTAAGCTCACAAGAGCAGGGCCCTCTTCTCATTCCGGACCAGTATGATTAACGTCTATTAATGATATTTTAATTCTTACTTTCGCTGTGCCCTATTGTAACAGCGCCATAGAATCCGCTGGTGCTATATAAATAAACGTTATCACAACGTAGTAAAACGTAGACGGTGCGGCTAAAAGAGGGAAATTTAGGATCATTCTTTAAGCCCTTAATATATAAATAAATATAAATTGTAGACGAATCAATGGCAGACATTATAATCTTTATAGAGATGTTTTCAAGCCAATAGAGAAACTGAATACTCAGAAAAAAAGTTAATACATTTGTGTTTTTTTCCCCATGAAGGCATCGCTCCACATATAGCATATATCGTATGTCACAAAGGCTTATGCCTAAACAATGGGTTTTTTGTATAATTTGTATTCCATGCATAAAAAAAAGCATTTCTTGCTGGGGAAGTATAATCAATTTTTACATAACTCGCATAAGATTATGTTTTTTGTTCTCCTATACAGTTTTTTTTTATTCTTCAACATGAGGGGGCCCCCTATTAAAACAACCTAATTGGCAGTATTTTTTTTCATTTATTATTTTGGATGATCTCTATAATAATATATATATATATATATATATATATATATATTGGAGGGCTGGATAAAGAGGATAAGAGTGAACTTAAAAAACAAAATAACGCTTTAATGAAAGCTTGTTCAATGTATATTCGACTGGCAATAAATGATTGCTTTAGTTATAAAATGGAAAACAACGAATCATTTAACTTAATGAAAAATATTAAATATAAGTGTTATAATCGTAACACTATGAATATTTGACTGAAATTATGCCTAGAAAATATGCCATTAATATGAAATTTAGAAAATTCAAGAGGCAAAGTACCTATTTACACCTGTTTTAACAAATGTTGGCTGTTTATATTCCCAGTTAATTATATCAAAATGAAACAAAAAAAGCAACTAAAAATAAGGAAAGGAGTAAGGCTCATATTTCCATATATTAAAAAGTTCTAAATTTCTTCAAGAGGAGCTTAAATATCACCTGTCTTACTAAAAGTCATTTCGAGAAGGACAAGGGCAAATAGGTTGTGTTGATAAAAACAATAATTATTCAAAATGAATAATTGGAACAAACTGCTCAGCCTTGCCATCAACCACTTGGGTACACAATAAGTTAAAGTACGTAAGTGTTTAAGTGCGTTGGGAAATACACGCAGAATGCCGTTCCTACAGTCACATCGCAATACACAGAACAGACAGGAGGGGATGTTCCAGGGAAATAAAACACTTCTTGTCACGAGAGATCGGTGCAGACGGACACAGATTCAATCGACGTCACTTGTGCCATATCTATACCCTTCTCTGGGACGCATACAATCAATCCAATGTGCAACAGCCCCACACACTTCTTCAGGACGCATAACATCAATCCAGTGCGCAAATCTTATATACTTCTGTACACTAATTCTCTTTATAGCCCTTCAATAATTACATACATTACAAAAACAAGTCACTAGGTATGTAAAGCATGGGATTCCTATACCATATGAAAAAGTTTCAAATAATAAAGGGGCCGTATCAGAATACCTTAACTGGGAACTTTTCGGCATTTGCTGGTGAAAACGCAGTTTTTGCACATTTTATACATTAAAGTGATCTTTATGTGCTCCCTTTTTATGGGTCACATACAAGTCTAACAGAGTGTCCACCAATAGCATTGGAGCATGCGAGGAGGTGGCACACTTCCTTATATGGCTATATGCAAAACAAAGAAAAAAACAAAAACACTACAACAGTTCATTGTTTGTGTTTACTCTTAATAAACGTTTAAAACCGGGGGTAAAACAATCAATAAAATGTTTTATTAAAAAAAAAAAATTCAGCATTAAAACATATACCAAAACAGTTACCAAGATATAATGGGACTTGTTTCTCTTTTTTGGAGTAATTTACAGTAAATATTTTCCCCCCTGCTTACCTTTCCATCAAATTCTTCAGTGCGCTGTTTTTTCCGCCTGTTGCCTCTCCTGCTCCTTCGGTCCGACTGAATCCACTTGGAGACCTGAAGTTTAAATTACATTGCTTGTATAAAAGGAATACTCTAGTTGTGTGCAGATGGCCAGCCTACGTAATCAACTATAAACAGACGCTACACACACACATTTTTCCATCGCTTCGTTTAGCAGAAGGGGGAAAGAAAGGAAACACACACACGGTGATCAGAAACGTAGTCCCTACAACCCCGGATGCACCTTTTCCCCTCAAAACTTGGGAGAATGGTCCCGTCTCTGTGGAACGAGATCACAGCCGTAGGGGAGGTTATGGGATGAGTATACATGTTAGTGTAACGATGGATAACGCTGGCCGGGGTGCTTAGAGGAAAGGAACGGATGGACATTTAGAGTAGTAGCTGCAGTACTTTTAGCTCTCCAAATAACTTACATTTGTTGAAGTGATCCAAAAACAAAGCTGACGGAACTATGAGCCGAGCAGATAGTGGAAAGAGTACTTTTACGGAGACTTGCAGGTAGCAGCGGAGCTTGCAACTCACTGGGAACTCACCGAGAACGGCTAACTCCAGACACGGCTACACCGACTAAGCTCCTGTGTTATATGGGCTTTAAGGGAATAGAAAGAGATGGGGATCCAGCCTTCACCACCTGCACAGTAAGCCTAGCTACAAGTGACGGGGCAGAAGAGGCACAGAATGCCTCGGTACTCGTACCTTAAACAAAGGGGGGAAGCAAGCAAGTCTCGCTTCATTTCCACCACACTCCACAAACTTTGCAAGATGAACAAAAACTTTCCCTCCATGTAAGTGCTCTCACAGCCTCCCTCTCACGCTCAGAGTATATTATAGATAGACAGATAGATAGACAGATAGATAGACAGACAGACAGACAGACAGACAGACAGATAGATAGATGATAAGGTATTGTGTGTTGTAAAGTTTGTGACAGGAGAGTGAGCCGTTAGGATGGGGTGGTATGTAGGAGATGGGACAAAGGAAGAAGCCCCGGGATGGAAGAGGCACACCGAGAGTGCGCTTTCTCCGCTCTTACCTCTTCGTTCGCTTGATGAGCCAATCGGTTCGCCTGCAAAGTATGGCTTTCCTCCAGCAAGGGCTACACGGAGAGAAAAGAGGCAGATGAGCGACTGCATGCGCTGAAGACAAGTATGCGCAGCTTCACCTTGCGACCCCCCCCTCCCGGTACTGTTTACCCCGGGGAGGGGCAGTTAGCTGGAGGCATCTTCTCGCCGGGTACTCGTGCCATGCTCTGTGTCCCGAGTGCAGGGGGCAGAATGGCTGCGAGCACCTCGAGCTAGTGCTCCGTCTGCCGGGGAGGAGTCTGCTCGCCACAGTCCCCGGTAATCAGCAGCTTTGCGCGCTGTGACAGGATTCCCGCTCCTGTGGAGGGATCACCTGTGGCGCGGACGGGGCCGGTCCGTGTACACCCCGCCCCGATGGTGATCTGCACACTCATAGTGAACCGGGGTAAATGTGACATAAGCCAGTTCAGAATACGCTGTTATATTCTAGTAACCGTCCCTGTAACACGGTGTGCTTTACACTCTACAGATCCATACGTCACTAAACAATATATGCCAAGAGACTTCAGACACATATAAAATGACCGGGAACGGAGCATGAGCGGTACTCCACATTCACGGGGCATGTGGTCACCCTACCCCCTGCAGCCCCCAAACCGGACCGCCACACCGTGCAGTGATCTGAGGGGACTCCGGCCCTCATAAATACTCAGCTATACTAATACAATATCAAGTCAATCTGAGCAGTGTCAATAGACAACAAGCAACGGAAAGCAAGAGGAACAGCCAGATAAACATCGTATGGACTCGTACCGTCTTACCGTACAAAGAAAAAGCGCAAATATGATAAACATGATATCTTTACTGGCGGCCAGCTAACAGCTCCTCAAATAATTACTATCAACGGTATCGTCTTTAACAAATTCGCCTGTATACTACTATAACTATATATAATTTATATACAACTACATAATATTTATATATATATATAATAACTATATATAACACCAGGGGTGGCGGTGTCCTACATTTATATTATTGCACGTCTACCAGAAACATCCTATTTCTGACAGAAATCTCACTTCCTGAGAAAGTGAAAAATGCCTATATATTGCAATATTTAATATTTATTTTGAATATTTATATGCTAATTTCCTGAAACATATCTTATGCCCCTAATGTTGGTGCCCAAAGTGAATCACTAGATGCATATAATGAATAGCATTTAACTCTTTTTCCACTCATATCTCTCTTCACACTGCTGGGGTCACAACCACTGAGTTATGATGTCACTTGTTAGAGAATCACAGTTCTGTACTGATATCATCATCAGGAACCATGAAGAGAGAGACAAGAACCTATAGACAGATATACTGCTCCACCAGCAACCACTAGTTAAAGGGCCGCAGAGCCATTGGGTACCCAAGAACTTGCTGCATCTACTGTGACCCCATGCTTCCAGGAACTTCATGTATGACCTTGATGAGCAAGGAGGCACCCAGGTCCTAGGGGCTCAAGAAGACCTTCTGGTGCACAAGTGGGCTCATTCAATCTGGAGCCATTGGCTTCTGCTGCCAACGTTACTATTAATGTAACTATTACCAGAATGCGCAAGCCCTATTTCTAGTTTTTGTGATAATTTGGCACCTCATGTTCACATGACCCATCATTCTATAACCATTATACCTCTGGTTACTTCACTGCATCTAACCCATCCCATAAATACCCACCGCAAGCGGCACACTCACCACAGTACAAAATACTGTATATTTTATATGTTTTATGTTTGTCCATCACTTTCAATATTTAGTAACCATGCAGTTAGTCAACTTTAGGAACTATTGAACAAAAGCACACAGGACTCGGTATACTGCATATGGCAACATACCTACATTATCCCAATTATCATTAGAGATAGAATTACATTTTGGAAATCACCACAATTCATAAAAGGGGGCAACCACAGATTCAAATATATTTATAAGTATGTGTTTTAGTATATACTCATTTTTATATGAATAGTATATCCTTTTGTTTTAAAAAGCAATAACGAAGACTCAAAATGAATGGTTTTGTATTTTTCAAGTTAATTGTGCCAGCTATAAAATAAAACGTGCATTGATCTTGTCAGTCTTAAAGTCTTGATAACATGTCTTCAAAAGCAGTCCATGTGGCTCAATTAACATTTAAAGCATGTACATAATGTATCCTCACAGTCCATTTAGCCTATGTGACCATTATCCTGCTTCAGGATCAAAAGCTTGTGATCAAAGCTCGAGTCAAACTCTATTCTTATAGCAGAAATCACTTTTTTTTCCATTGGAAATATTTCAAGAAGCAGCAGACGTATTTCTTTTTTTAAAGAATTATCACAATCTGTTTTTGTAATTGTCATTATGACTTAGCGGTTAAAATAAAGCACTAATTATTCAGCTTTATCATTTTTTTAAACTTTATGATTACAGCTTTGTGTTATATATTTGTGCCATTAATTGTATTTACGATATTATAAATATATATATATTTTTTCAAAACTGTATTAAGCGTTAAACATTACTATCAATTGCTATGTCAACTGCATGCAAAATGTTAATACTTGCTGATATGCATTAGCATTTTTTAGACTTAAAGCTCAATTAAGTTCTGGGATAATAATGAATTATTATTATGATTATTATTATTTTTCGGGACGGGGACATATGATAATGGTTTCTGTTTGGGCATCAAATTCAATTTTTAGCGAGGGATTGTACATGAAATGCACTATAGGAGAAAATACCGCTCTGAATAATGTTCATTTGATGGGCAAGTGTTTCTTTTTGGAAATAATTGGGGGAGGGGATTCTACAGGACCCCCCCACACACATTGTCCCATCGTATGCCCCTTACCCAGCTTTTTTGGATGCAGAAGATGTATTTGGCTTTAAATCTCTCTCTGCACCCAATATATTTATCTCCGGTCAGCTTCAACACTGCAGGCAGGGAGCCTTCAAGCAGCCAATCAGGGACAAGTATGGTTCGACCACGGAGGAGGAGGGCAGCTGCAGGGCTGCAGCTTCTAGCTAAGGTGCTTATTTTTGTTCTTGTGGGGGTGTATGAGACATGAAATTCTCTCTAAACTCTGCATTTATTAGAAATAATAGCAACACACTTGTTGGGTGCTGAATTCTCTCGTATTTTTATCTCATATGGGACAGCTACTCATTAAACCTTTAGGATATTAGAACTGGTGCAGAAATCAGGAGACATTCATAACTTGTAAATTGAAATGGATTTCCAAAATGTCTTAATCTGCAAAATCCGTTGAAAACATTAGCATCATATATAGACAGTGCCGGGAAGTGACAGGATTTTTATGTCTCTGTATATTGTATAGTGAGATAGAGGACAATTTTGCATATTTAGGAGTGAAACAGATATTTATAGTCACAATTTATAGCAAGTAAAAATAGTTTCTACTGATGCAAGATAACAGCACCAAGTTTCATATTTTGGTAGTAATATTAAAATACTGCACATATAAGCATATGGAAAAAAGAACAAAAATTTATATATTTGTTAAAAGTGTCAGAAAAGGGTATTCTGACTCATTTCCATATCTATCATGCTAGTATTTTTTTCCAATTTATGCTGCATGTAAATAAAGAAGCCATGTCTTTTCTTGGCTATGATATCTGGGTGGGGTATTTTTTTGGAAATCTAAATTATAAGCTTGTGGTACCAGTATCAAAACATAGACTTGGGAGAAAAGGAAAACAGCACAGAAACATTAACATCTCTTTGTCATTTAGGAGTACAGTCTTTTTTTTTCTTGCAAAACAAAACCTGGCAGGATCCTTACGTTCTGCCAATGTGGTTTGAAATATGACATATAATAACAATGACCTCACACACAAGCACTGCCAAAACACCTCTTACAATATGTTAGACTGTGAAATGTTTCAGGAGCCTGTGCCCTGATAGGTCTATAATGCATGAATAATTGAATAAACCCTAACCTTTTATGGTTTCTAATAATATATGATTGTCTGGCTGCAAGCACCCATTGCGATGTAATGCTTCTGTTTCAACATCCACTTCTGTTAATGGAGGATGATGGAGATGAACACCTAGCAATAGAGAAAATACAGCTAACCAATATATTTGTGAAATTGACTTTTCAAATGGATAATGTGCTCACATTCTGAAATCATAATTTTATCCAATCTAAAAATAAGAAATCTTACATTAAGTTTAAAATTCAGCACACCATAGAGTAGGTATTAATCATGCGCTCTCAAAGCTACTTTGATCTTTGAGCACACATAAATAGATTATGTGTAGAAATACAACACTAAATACAAAATCTGGGGAGATGACACAACAAATATAACAAGACTGCTGCATTAATAATTAAGAATGGTCTCCGGTACATGGCTGTGCCTTTCATGTCTTTCTGTAACAGTATAGGGAAGAAGGAACATTATACACAAAGCACAAGTGAGAAGGACCTGGAGCCGGAGCGAGTGGGAGGCAAGGACCAGAATCCTGAAATGAAGAGATTTAGTCAAACAAAGCCAGGTCAGGACCAGAAGGAAACTTTCAACAAGCCAAATCAGGAACCAGAACGCAGGGTCATAGCAAGCCAGGTCACAACAGAAAAAAATCCACCAAAAATCACACCAAAACAATATAGAGTGTCACCAAAAGGTCCTGTGCCAACATAAGCTGTAAGGGCCTAAACGAGGAACTAGGGGTCAGGCGGGGTCACCCAAGGTCATAAATTCTGCAAGTAGACACACAGTCACATGACCACACGCTCACTTTCTGTGGAGGAGCAGGGCGTGTCAAGACCCCGATCCCCCGACCCGGAGGATTCAGGTCTTGATCCAAAGAACCTGTGCTTCGCCCAGCAATCTCCGGGTCAAACCCGGAGAGTTCCCAGGTACGCACATGTCCTTTTCCTTTGTTGTTGCCCACAGAACAGTGTGCCTAGTGCTATATTCTGCCTTGCACTCCCAAGTGCATTATTTTACATTTATCAGTGTTATTATGCCCACTTAGCAGCATAACTGCCATTATTTTAGACCATTGTTAGCCAAGCTTTTTTATTTATTTTAGATTATTTTTTAGGATTGTACAGTTCTGGCTAGTACAATGTAGTGATGCCATTTCTCATGACCAAGCTGTCATCATATAAATATACACACAAATTTCCTTAGTAACTCTTGAAACACATACTTATACACCAATGACTCAGCTTTTAACAACAAAAAAGCAACCCATATTAATAATACTACTTATGTCTTGCAAATACAAAGTGATGAAGCATACTTATAAAGAATCATTCTTTAGCCTTTCCATCATGTTGAAAGCAGAATGCGGTTGCGTTTCAAGAGCACATGGCTCTATCAAGTACTACTCTGGCAAATTCCGTATCATCTAAGTATATTAAGGCAGATAATGTCATCAATGGAATGTCGGATAACTGGGCCATGAATAATTGGGATAAAAAGGAAGTACTCGGTTTAGGATGAAAAAGTAGTTTGACACTTTCTGTTGACATAGTGGCTGGAGACCTACAGATTAATAGGATTATGTCTGGGCTTGTAGATAAAGCTTGAAGAACATAAAGCACGGGGATCATCTTTGATCAATCTGATTAAACGTGATGTGCACCTTTCCCAAATTCTTCAGTAATTGCAGCAGTTTTTTTTTTAAGTGAATACTGTAGAACTAGAAATTTAATAAAATAAGTGATCGTTCAAATTGTAAAAAAACCTGCCTATCCATTTAAAACAAGATCAAGACCATTTATTTCTAGCTGTGAATTCATCTGAATCAGATTAGGGTAATACAAATCTGTGCAAGCTGCAATCTGAATCAAATCATACCATAAAGGCTTTTATACTGTAGCTGGTGGGTGAAGGTCTACATTACAAGGCACGATAGAAACGGGTAATCATGCACATAAATAACTATGTTGCGTTACCCTTTATAAACTCATTAGCTACTTTTGTAATCAGAATTTGTATTAACAGAGCCCACTTTTATTTCCTTTCTCTTCTGCTAAAAAATAGATTGTTCGGCATACACATGCCCACTTCCTCTTTGTTGACGTTTTACATCTTTGCAATAATGTGCAATACCTCTAAATATTTAAAATGGTCAGGGAGACAACTTAGTTTTGGGAATGCAGATAGAGGCATTGCCAGCGTTTTACCGAGACACTTGATGTGATTTTGTGACGTACTCACTATAGCCATTTATTAACTGAGTAAGGCATTACTCTGACACCCATATCCACCAAACAGCCTAAGGTCTGAGAAAGAAAGGTAGAGGAAATCCAAGATTGGGTGTGAAATCCTAAAGAAGGACACCTGGGATGTATGAATAGATATCAGAAAATTCACGTGGTCTACAAGCCCTTATCTTTGTATGTGCAAATATAAACATATGCACTAAAAAGCGGTACTGAGGAGACCCAAAAGAACACAAGTCCTGTGACTTCAACCTTCTGTGACATTGAGTCTGTGTGTATGCTTACAGTTGAATTCCCATACCCCTGGAAAGTTTTAGGTGCCAGGATATATGAAAGCACTTAATACAACTTCAGAAGCTTTCCCAAATATGCCAACAGTACTCCTGATGAAACATGTGTAAGTAGAGCAGCCTTTCTCAAAGTATGGCTGTTATTAAACTGTGCAATCATTGTAACCAGACTTTCTGTCTCTGCAGATCAATAGAAATCTTCTTAGTAATATTTATTTGCTGACATATTCTTCCTGTATTGACACCGTTGTTTGTCTTCCTTTCATTGGTATTTCACTGCAGTTGTTATAATAACACCTTCACTATTAACATGCATTCACAAACATCTTTCTATGTTTAGAGCCTACATGGCTGGCTTCACGGCTTTCCATCCGTGTCCAAGATTGGATGTAATAAAATTTTACACAACTAAGATACCTAACATATAAAACATTACTTTTCTGATCCAAAATAACAAATTATTCGCCAGAAATATAGCACAGTGCAGTATGTGAATTCAACTTAACCATCCAAGTACCAAAGACTGTAGGGCCATACCATTTGTGTTAGTGTAGCACTAGGATTAATCACTCCTCACTCACACTCTTATACTCCAAAACGCATTCAGCGACATGTGCCGTAAACGTGTCGGCTGCTAGAATATTTAGTGGAATAGAGTACTCATCGTATAAAGTGATTTTTGTGTTAGAAAACTAGATCTTCTGTTAACATTAGGTAACTGTTGGTGTCTTGAGTAACTATGAAAGTTAATATTATAGCAGGTCACTAAGCCACAGCCATTCCTTAGAATGGATAAACACAACATAGTGTTTGTGTGCCGGCACTGTGCATCAGTATGACTGAATACGAAAGCCTGGAATGTGCCTACACTGTCATTTCTAAATTTAAGTACATTAAAAAGGCAAATTAGCTGTAAACTAAGCCAGAGTGGCTTGAGGCTATCGAGACGTAATCAAATATGCCAAACAATGTTATTTCAGATTAGTCCTGTTTGCGGAGTCCCCGTACTTACACAACACGTCTTTTGGACGGTATTTATGCCTCGGTCGGCAAAGCTAAGCCCATATTTGGAAAGAGTGAAATCTGTGTGTGTAGAGAACCCATCCTCCCATCTCCGTGCAAACTTTCCAGTCTGATGTATGTAGGTGGGAGAGTGGGTACTGTGGAATGTGAACTTCAATCCAACATTGATCAGTGATGCAGCAAACCCTGATTGTTCTGTGGATACCAAACATAACTCTGCTGCAGTAGGGATAACCATACTTACTTTTTATATAACACAGATTGCGTGCTCATCAGAGGCTTTAAGCTAGGATTCTGAATATTTTATTTTATCTTTCGCATATTTTACACTTTTCTAGTTTTCTTACTTCCTTTACTTACTGGCACCTGTATGTTCTCCTAGCAAATCTAAGGAGCAGTAACGTGAGTTGAATAATCAACTTCGTCCAAACAGAGGGAACATCCCAGCTCTGAAACACCAGCTCTAGGACCTCCTACTGTACAAGGTTTAAAGACAATGTACACTTAAAATTTGGCATAGCAATAAGACTACCTATGTCTAAGAAAAATTTCATATAAAATTACTTCTCCAACATCATCTGAATGATTACAGACCTAGAAAAAGAGCAAACTCCCAATGATTAGAAACTAAAAATGAGGAATAATGGGTAAAGGAGATTAAATTGGGGGTGAGTAAACTGCAACTAGCAATCCACATTACCCAAGCTTTATGAAAAGTTTGGTCCACTAAAGCTATTCATTTATGGTAGTAACATTGTTCAGAATCTTTTGCTACAGTTTGTCAACAAGGGGTAGTCTATTTGAAAAATGCTAAATCTGATTTCCCTGTAAATAACATGAAAGTGTATATTAGTGGATAGAACTTGGAGAGATCCCATGGAATATTAATCCCAAAATATCCAATATGACAAGGTAAAATGTTCAGGTCAAGGGTGAGTTTGACCAGCTTAAGGTCAAGTTAAGATTCTGGCGAATCCCCCCATGCATCTGCCACAGTAACCAACACAAATTTAAAGGGACCACTCAGTTATTATATCCATTAAAGTGAATATGATGTCTAAAAAATATTTGCTACGGTCCTGATTAGACTTCCCAGCTAGTATGCAGCGATGATCTCTAAATGATATTCTTTCACACTGGTGTAAAATTCTAATCAACAAAGCAGGGTTAGAAGCAGCAGTTGAGAAATCCAATAGGCAGGGCTGAACCTTTCAACAGTCCACTTGCAAGTAATAAAAGGAACGATTAGTTAGGTCATTGGATATTCTTCAATCTACATAATTACAAAAGAGATGTGAAATTAAGAAACAAAATAATGTTCAACACCCGTATCTTTGCATTTACCAGCCATATGTAAGTCTGTCTGGAATGATCTCTAAAATGTCAGGTTTATTCCATTTTCCATATAACCCACACAAATAAATTGCTTCATACTTTATTACAAAACTTATAATTGACTATTATGTTATGGAAGTTACCTGAATAACTATTGCAGCGTTACTTGTGAAAAGCAATACAATCTAGCAAATAGCAACAAAAACCTGATCTTCCATAGTCATAACATTGAGCCAACTAGTTTATTTCTACCCCACTGACTTATACCTTGTACTGCTGTTTTAGTGGTTTGCTTTCGAGGACAGACCACACTAAAACAGAAATTGTGAGGAATAGAAAACAAGAGTCCTAGCATGTACAGTCTACATGTTTTTCATGGGACTACAGCTGCTAGTTAAAGTCTAGGATTTATAATCCTCATAATTCTGTGCTTGCTTTCCCTCTAGTGTGCAGCAGGTGAAATAGAGAATGGAAATCACACTGTGAAGTTGTATTAGAAAGATTAAGTCCCAAGAACAGAGCAACACAGCAATACCTACAAATGTGCCTCAGTCTTGCTCAAAAATTAACAAAATAAGTATATTCTTTACAACGCCTATACATGTATCTCTCTGCTGCTTTTGATACTGTTGATCACCACCTTATTCTTGACTTACTTGCTTCTACAGGGATTCGAGATACAGTTCTCTCTTGGATCTCCTCATATCTGTCTAACTTTTCCTTCTCTTACTACTTCTCTTGCAAGACATCATCACCCCTTCCACTTCCGCTTGTCATTCCCCAAGGAACAGTCCTTGGTCCTCTGCTGTTCTCTTTTTATACTTCATCTCTTGGAAAACTAATCAACATTTGGCCTTCAGTATCCTCTATAAATGTATCTCCTGATCTCTCTCCGTCTCTCATGTCCCGTATTACCAAATAAAAACTCGGGTTCATTCACTTATTATTTCCCGTCTTGACTACTGCAACACTCTCTCTTGACTCTCTCATCTGCAGTCTGTCCTAAATGCTGCTGCTAGACTTTTCTTCCTCGCACATCGCTCCTCTTCTGCTTCCACACTCTGTTAAATCCTCCACTGGCTCCCTATTACCTTTAAAATTAAATTTACAATCCTGGTACTAACATATAAGGCCCTCCATAACAGTGCTCCTCAATACATTTCAGAACTCATAAACAAATACTCCCCACTCGATCTTTACGTTCTTCTCATGGACTAATGCTCTCCTCACTTATCACCTCTTCCTTTTCTCGTCTACAAGATTTGACTCGGGCAGCCCCATATCTCTGCAACCTACTTCCACTGAACCATCAGCATTCACCCTCCCTACCATCTTGAGGGATTTATAGTTGACGTTGACATCACCAATAGAAATAAAATGCCTTATCATGAATAAGCTGGACACATGGCTTACTGTACAGTAATGATCAGGTAAATAAGTAAAATGTTCAAAAATGTTACATTACACATTTACGTCATAAAATGCATAATCCTGTGAGCAGGGTAAAATGCACCCTTTACTACTTATAAAATGTAACACAAAATTTCCATTATGTACAGCAATAGATGTATGGAGTCTCAGCAGCAGAGGTCTTCACATGGCCCTTTTGCAACGAAAGGCGACAAGCTGTGCCACCAAATAGCATACTACAAATAGCATTACTTAAATTACATTTTAACGTCATAATTGTATATTTATGGGAAGTCCTGCTGTGAATAGATTATGACAAAGATGTTCTGGCAGGTACAAAATTCGCTGATTATACAGTTCTCACCTTTGGCATCCCTGGAGGGTCAAGCCAGGTTTGGTAGATGGCTTCAACAGACAGACCATGTCTGCAGGGGAGGAAAAGAGAAGGAAAATGACATGTATCACATTAAGAAGCAAGGTGTGTGCATTCAATAACATACAATACCAGTGTGTCAAGGCTTTCTTTCAGAAACAATGCTAAGACACTCCAGACTAAACACTGGTTTCTGACCTACTTGAATTAGCTCCCTGTTCTTTTTAGCCCAGATAGTGTAGACAGGCTGTGTTTTTCAGGTTATATTTTTTTGCTTTTAAAGAATGCAAGGATAAAACAAATGGGATTAAGAATAAAACCTCTGGACAGCAAATGTCACAACAGTTTAGCGACTGCTAAGTGACGCCAAAGGCTGTACTTAGCATCAGATTAACAATACATGCCTGGCATTCTGTCTGGAACGTACAGGGGAGAGGGACATTAAGGGCATGTGATTCGTTACATGTTTTAGGTGTGGTGTGTTATTGGATTTGAAAGGTTAAAGCAAACGTGTTTTGACAGACATGCATTCGCCCAACAGTGACTCTACATGTTGGTTAAAAATGCAAATCCATCTCCACCTGCTAATCAATCAAGCAGCCAAAACTGCATGATAAAAAAGTCTGATGCAAATACTGTGTTGGAAGTTGCCACAAAGCAATAGTGTAATGTAAACCAGATACGTTTTGCAGTTTTAGCGGTTGGATTTGGGGACTTACGATGCATTACGGCTGATTGTGAGAATGACATCTAGCAGGTATGATTAATGCTTTGAAGCCTTCAGCTAATTTGAGTCCACACTCTTGGTAGGCTACACATGCTACGGTAACGTTAGAAATCTCAGCAGCACAAAGCACTTGGGACTTTGACTCTTTGCACTGTGTGGTAGATACCCAGCTGCACGAGCCAGTAGTGAAAAGGTTATTGCTGCCAGTATGATCACAGATCCCCACTCGCTCTGCAAGTGAAACCCGAGGGGTGCTGTAAACATGCGCTTCCACGATGAACAAACCAACTCTACTTTGCAAACACCTATGTTTGTAACAAATCAGTTTGCTTTAGCATAAAATAATGCTCCTTTAACTACATTGCCGGATGGAATAATATTTTACTTATTTAATGGAGCCTTTCTATAGTAAGAGGGAAAAAAATATTGAATATTACAGACAAGCATTTCCTGCTGACAAGCTGTAATGTTGTTAAGTAACGAAAAAGCAAATTAAATAGTTTTTCGAGGCCTTGTTCTGTGTGTGGAACAAAGCACATCTGGCTCTTTTCACCTTTTATTAGTATCGCTGTCAATTAACATGTGAAAACAGACAGCTTTATTTCTTCCACCGAATAAGTCCAACAGCCTAAAATAAAACAGATTTCTTGGAACCGATAAATGTCCTCACCACATCCTTCCCAGTGTTATCTTCCATTATCATTTTCCCCGCTGACTTATCTTCCCTAATGCAGTAGACGTTTCTATAGACTACTTTCATGATCTACTAGTTTGCCAAACATTGGGGAATAATATGGTGCACAGATCACTTTTATAATACTGACATGTTAAAGCTAAAACTGAAGGTGCAAGGTTTAAAAAAACCCTCAATATTGAAAATGTGCCAGGGGAGGTTGTAAGAGGAGGCAACGTTAAAGTCAAAGTAAAGGGATTCTTTAGAGAGGAAAGGCTCATGGTGGCATGGTGTGACCTGGACCTTTGCATGTTAAGATCAGGAGGCAGAATTCTGAAGCCTACCTGGGATTCTAGATTCTTGCTCCTGAAGCTGACCTGTATAAGCCTTTAGTTAAGTGACCATGGGATCATTAATGGAGCCACCTCTTTCAAAAGAGTCTGTAAACTCTCGTGTCACAGACACTAACCTTTCATCTATTATTTTACTAACCATTTCCTTATCTGATAAATAAGCCGGGAATAGCACAAACTGTTTAACGGAATGAATCTCTTGCCGTGATACTTACCAGAGCCATATAGCTAGCTGTTACTTAAATTAATTTGGAAAATGTAATAAAGATTTTTTTTTTGAAGAAGAAGAAGAAAAAACACCGTCCTGTAAATGTATATCAGTATTGTACTGACAGTCTGGTAAACATACAGTTTCACTATTTCCTGATGAAGTTCATCCTGGCCCTAAGCAAAGACATTTCAAATACGTCACTCAAACCACACAAATTCTATTGGGTAGAATGGTTGCTAAGTAAGCACTGGAACAACTTAAAACATTAAACGTATGACTTATTACAGTTGCATTACGCACAGTTAAAAGGACTGGTATAAAAAAAGGTTAGTTCGTACCCAATTAACAACTGTCGAGATGAAGTTCTAAAAAGATGTATCGTATTTGCTCGATTATAAGACAAGGTTTTTTCAGAGTAAATAGAGGCCTGACTACGAAACTAAGATCCAGATCCCCCGCAGCGCTGCAGGGGACCTGGATCCTCCTGTCTGGTAACCTCAGCTGTTCAGTTGTCAGAAATAACTAGACAATCATAGTGCAATCGGAATGTGAGCACAAAGAAAGACAGTATTCAAGAAGTGTTGCTCTTCAAAATAAGAAGACTGGGTGATATCCATACTCCATTGTGGAACCTGTCACTTCATAGCACTTTGCACACCTAACTAAGCTGGCCTTTGTACTATGACAGCATAGCAGGGGAGACAGAGATGCCACACAATGACACTTCTGTACTTTGCTCCCCAGAGTATTGTGTTAACTATGTGTAATGTTTTTGTCTGGGAATATTCAATAATAAAAGTTCAGGGTGATATAATAGCTTTCACTACTAGCTCTGTCTCAAACTTGTTTCAATCTTATACCCAAATGTTTTGGGGCTTCAGAGTGTAAGTGCATTGAAAGATTTGCCCGAAAGATTTGCATATTTGTCGCACAGAGGCAACAGTACATTTTATAAATTGGACTACACAGTACCTGTTTGTTACTTGTCTGGGTATCTTATGCTTAATTTGAACAACCTATAATTTTGCATGTTGTGAAGTTATGAAAACATTGTATCACCAACTAAACATATGGCAAGCAACCCTGGCAAGCACCATGGGCTTACAAATATCCTAAAAGGAGGTGATTAAACACCCAAATGCTTTGGATTTGTGTACCTTATGAATTTGGCTTCATGTTTAAATTGTACCTAAGGACGCAATCAGTGGGGAACAACCGGTAGTGTACCTGGCCAGGTCACCCTGCTCTCTCACCTGTCTTGAGTCCCAAGATTTCTGATGGAAGCCATGGCTGTATACAGCACTGTCTGTATACAGCACATATATGCAGGAACTATACATGTTACTTTTAGCATTGCATCTGTATTTTAAATACAATTTAATAAAATTGAAAATATTTTTAAATGTACATAAAGCATACAATACCAAACAGTAACAGTAGTAGCCAGTAACCATGCACATATCTTCATACTTGGATTAACTGCTAATCATTACGTTACTCCAATTCCCACAATGTTTTATCTAACAGCTGGATGATGACTCCCTGCAGAAGAAGGACCTTGTATCTCCAATCTGAATGCATGAGTTGTTACATGTGGGTGTTTATTCACTAAATGGTGCATTTAATATTCACCAAACGGGAAGTTGCTGTGGATTTCATAGGAGTGCTTGTGAAATTAATTTATCAGGGGGGGTCTGCAGCTTAGGTTTCATAGGGACATATGTAAGATCTAATATTTTGATAGGACACAATTTTACATTTTACGTGGGACATTTAGTGATAAGACCCAATATACCAAGTGTTCCATTTGGATTTGATCCCACTGTCTAATGGAAAGAAGGGCAATTCGTATCTCAGAAGCTTTTGAAATTACTTAATTGGATAAAATTGTATTATGTAGACTTCAAGTTAGGACCATCACCAAGTTACATGTGGAAACTTTAGCTGCAATTTCTTGAAACTAGTCATACGCAGATATGAAAAACTTCACCAGACGTCAAAATGAATAGGTTAGCCTTGATCAAGACTGATAACAGCTGAACGTTTTATCACCCAAAGAAACATCCTAAGACTTACAGGGAAAAAATATATAAAAGCATATAAAAACCATGTGGAAAAAAGTCACTGGTTACACCTGTAAAGGAAGCTAATATTAATTCAAGAATGCAAAGAAGGTCATTGCATCTCCTTTATACAATATAGGGATTAACAGGCAGCTACAGGATGAGGAGATGTAGACTAAGATAACGAATTTGCTCTGGAGACTAAATAGAATTATGATGGCTCAGTGGCCACAGCATCTAACCAAGACTTCCGACAGTAAACAATTGTACCATATGGCTTGTCTTCTGTACAATGTTTACCAGCTGAATCTCAGTCACATCCTGCACTTCATCAGCTAGGTCCACAATATGGCTAAGAGTAACATTACTTGCTTATGGATCTAACTAGAAACACATCTGCTGTGAGTATGGGAAATTATAACCTGCACAAAAGACAGCTAAATGTATCAATTATAGTTATTCTGACCCAGTCATGCAATGTACAGAATGGTTCAGGGAATATTTGGGAAATGTCCAAATGCTTATAAGGGGCTGTGCAAAATCTTCTGGGGTGAAAGCTCACATAGTTATCATGCATTACAGTCATCGCATGCATAGCATTCTCAATCATGGTTAGATGTATCACTCGAAATGTAGAATAGATGCTTCAGTTTATATTAAAGTCAATCTATGCCACTAAAAGGAAACAAATTGTTTGGCGAAAACCTACTGCATTGCCAAAGCTAGTTTTCCACCAAAAAGGCACATAGGTCTGCCTGCAAAAATTCATTTTGCAGGGTTATCCCAATATTACCCTGTGAAATTAAAATCATCCCTATTATTAAATATAGCAGTTTTCCCAATGGAAATAGATTGAACAGAAAACTGTACAACACAATAAAGTATTATTCTTCGCTTTAACTATATAAGGCCAGGACTTTCTCATCTGATCTTTGAGATACATTTTTAGATTCCCCAAAAATCATTAAAAAACATAATTTAGTTCGAAAACATATTCACGGGAGTATGTATAAAATTACACAAAAAACAAGGTCTACCTTCTATGCTTTTAAAATTTCAGTGGCAGAAGCATTTTCATGAAAGCATGGACTGGCTTTTTCAGGAAATGATCATTCATTCGCTGTCTGAACACTATGGAAATAGAGTTTCCACAAAGAGCTAGCAGTCATGCAAAAACCTCAAACTCCTAATGCTGGCACAAGAATATAGAGAACTTGGAAATGCCGTGTGGAAAATGGGCTTTGCCAAACCGTCTGATCATAGGTCATAGTAAGTGGTTACAGAGCATGGTCTACAGTGTAAATACATTTGTTTGAACTTGGAGGGGGAGCTCGAAAACCTACAGTGCTTTCCAGTACAGCATCTTTTACTGCTTATGGTTAAATCAAATTAGTAAAATATGTCCATCTGTTTATTTAGTTAGGAAGGTTGACATCACTAAAATCAGTAAAAGTTTTGAAACGGGGAAACAGTGATGAAGCCAGGGGTCAGATCTGACACTTCCCGTAATTGTGGAAGCCATGTTGCTAAATTCAACACAGATTTAGTGACTTGGCAACTGGTTATTGAAAGTGGATCTGATCCCAATGGAAAAGGAGACCTTCATTATGCAACCTCTTCTTCAATCCTTGGGCTATATGGATGTATATGCAATTTTGTTGCAAAACAGTCATCGGGAACATTCCACCGGTTTGAAAGGTGACTTTTCAATTAAATAGAACTTTGAAGCCATTTGTAGTTATTGGAGTTAGTTTACCAGCAGTGTTTCCTGCAACTAATTTTCTTCCGAAGCAGTTGAAAAACATGGGTTGAGCACAGCATAAAAGACAGCTTCCTGGAATTGCCTAGGTATTATTATTATTATCTTTTATTTATATAGTGCCAATAGTTTACGCAGCGCTTAATACAATGCATAAATTCAAGGGATATGACAAGACAAGAATTGACAGACTAAAACAAATCGATACATTTGGTGGAGAGAGCCCTGCTCACAAGCTTATAATCTGGAGGAAAATGGGGTGACAACATAAGGCATAGAGAAAGGGTGAGAGGTGGTGTGGTGGGTGTATCGATGACAAGGAAGTTCTAGCAGCTAAGATGGTGCGGCTTCTCTGAAGAAGTGGGTTTTTAGATGTTTCTTGAATGTCGGGAGGGAGGGTGAATGCTGAAGGTTCTTTGGCAGTAGATTCCAGAGATATGGGGCAGCTCAAGTGAAATCTTGTAGACGGGGAAAAGGAAGAGGTGGTAAGTGAGGAGGAGAGCCTTAGCCCATTGGAAGAATGTAAGGATCGAGTAGGAGAGTATTTGCTAATGAGGTCAAAAATGTATGGAGGAGCAGTATTATCGATGGCCTTATATGTCAGTACCAGGATTTTAAATTTAATTCTAAAGGTAATTGGGAGCCAATGGAGGGTTTCACAGAGGGGGGAAGCAGAAGAGGAGCGACGTGCAAGGAAGATAAGCCTAGCAGCGGCATTTAGGATAAACTGTAGAGGAGAGAGTCGAGACAGTGGAGTGCCAACCAGAAGAGTGTTGCAGTAGTCAAGACGGGAAATGATAAGTGAATGAACCAGAGTTTTTGTGGATTCTTGGGTGAGGAATGGGCAGATACGAAATAGGTTTTTTATGTGCAAGCGGCAGGATCTGGCGAGGGACTGAATGCGAGGGATGAAGGAGAGATTTGAGTCAAGGATGACCCCAAGGCATCGGGTCTGGTTAGTAGGAGAGATAGTCGTGTTGTTAATGGTGATAGAGAAGTCAGGTAGTGGAGTGGAGATGGAGGGAGGGAAGATGAGTTCAGTTTTAGAAAGATTAAGTTTCAGGTAGGGTTGTGACATCCATGTAGAAATAACAGACAAGCAATTGGTAATACGGGACATGAGAGGTGGGGAGAGATCAGGAGAAGACAGGTAGATTTGGGGATCATCTGCATATAGATGATACTGGAGGCCAAATGAGTTGATTAGTTTGCCAAGAGATGAAGTATAAAGAGAGAACAGCAGAGGGCCAAGGACTGAACCTTGGGGGACACCAACCGAAAGTGGAAGGGGCGATGATGTGTTGCCAGAGAAGTTGACAGTGAAGGAACGGTTAGACAGATATGAGGAGATCCAGGAGAGAGCTGTATCTCGAATGCCTATAGAAGCAAGTGAGTCTAGAAGAAGGTTGTGATCCACAGTATCAAAAGCAGCAGAGAGATCCAATAGTATTAGAATAGAGAAATGACCTTTTGCTTTGGCAGAGAGCAAGTCATTGGAGACTTTTGTTAGGGCCATTTCAGTAGAGTGAAGGGGTTTGAAACCAGACTGTAGAGGGTCAAGTAGGGAATTAGAGGAGAGGAAGTTAGTAAGGCAATCCCGTACACAATCCGTTCAAGCAACTTAGAGGTAAAAGGAAGGTAAAAGTCTTCGCTGGATTTTGATTTTCTGAAGTAGCGTTCAGCTGTGCGGCAGCACTTCTGAAGAAACCGTGTAGTTTTGCTATGCCCCGGTTGGTGTTTAAATTGTCGGGGGTAACGTAGTAATTGGAGCTATGGTGTCAAGGGATGAAGCAAGTGTGTTGTTATAAAAGAGGCTGTTGTGTCTGGGCAGGAAAGGGTTAACATGGAAGGTAAGAGAGGTTCAAAAACCAGTTGATTGTGGGAAACATGAAGGTGGGTAATTGCAGGTTGTGAGGGCTGTAATAGAGAGTGTTAAATAGTGTTAAACTGGACGGGGGCAGTAAGAGGGCAGATATAGGAGATAAGATAGGGAGATAGGAGATAGGGGCTGGTGGAGCAGAAGGATAGAAAGTAAAAAGTAGAAAGTAAAACACACTTAAGTAGTGATAGGCATGACATAAATTTTACCAAATAAAAACAGGTAAAACTCCCAGGTAGTTGCTACATTTTTGCATTCCAATTTTACTGTTACTTTTGTAGAAGATATAGGAGCAAGACAAATATGGTCTCCAGAATGGTCCAGAATGTACAGGACCTGACACACCCTAACATAATAATACGCACAGATAATGTGATCTCCTGAAAAGTTTTAGTTTGAATAATCTTATTCAAAAGTCTCACTTGTGCGCTCATGTGCTGAACACTCTCCCTACATTAACAAGAGCATACATAAAAGTGTGCTAAAATATACCAAACTCAGAATCTGGGCCTCAAAAGTCTCAGGATGGGCTTCACCATTCAGGATATTTGGATGATGCTTTTCAGACCTACACTAATACAGCATGTGCAGTGGCCTTCACACGTCACGCAGGAAAATCATAGCATGAAAGATATGACATCTAACATGTTACTTCCCAGAATATGTTTTCACATTATGTGATTGTGTTTTATGAACATGCAATCGAAGACAGAAAATACGTTCAACCCACTGTAAAATATATTGGTATATTAATTTTGCAGATATAATCATTAGGTGGTGTTATTATAACCCCCCACCCCATAACCTACACTATGCCTTCCAATGTACAATTCACACACTGTCATAGGAATGACACACTTAAATTAATTTATGTAGGGCTCAATCTGCCCTTCATGGAGCTTATGGGTTTTTCGGCCAGCCAGAAACATAGAAGGCCGTCGAATGGACAATGCCACCGTACAGGAATCTGTCTGAAACATGCTCAAACGGTAGATCACACTTGAACGAGCCAATTTTCAGTACAAAAAAAAAAAAGTACTGCCAAAGCAACAATTTTTTTAAACTCTGTAAAACTATTTTTTCAACTTCAGCTGCAAGTGTCACTGTCAATGAAATATTTGGCAGATTTATGAAACCTAGTCTTTTTCTTATAAAAAGAATAGCTTTTATGGGCCTATTTTTTTGAACTGTATATTTTACTAGAATATCTGATCTCATGTCTAAAATATATACATTTGAAAAGGTTTATGTTTCAGTGTTGATGTAAAAAAGGCACCCCTGGCCCCTGATATAAATATATATGGGCCAGCATGTTTAGGCAACACATCTGCACACTGAATGAATTGAAACAATTCTAGTGCATAAATCAATGATAAGTAGTTATAGGCTGTGATCAAGAAAGTGTTACTATATCTTGGCAGGGGAATCGGGGGTGCTTTATATGCTTAACACTTAAAGGTCAAATATACGCTAAGTAAAAGATAAGTAATGAACCTGTTTTTGTTTATTTTCTTTTTTATATTCTCGTTTTATTTTTGGTTTGTACAAAATATCTAAATTCAGAAAAAAACTGATTAGTGGAACAAATCCTATATACAAAATGTGTATACCATTAGAACACATTTAAATTAGACCCATAATAACTATATAAAAATGGACACTAGGTAGAATAGAATGACTAGCATTATCCTTGAGGGCAGCCTAGCTTGACATATGCTTCCTCAACATTGAAAAAACATAAAACTTCCAAAGCTTGGGCTTAGTAATATTCCAATATATTATTGTTTTTTTCTAAATCACCTTTCCAGGTCTCCTGGAAATCCTAATGTGTATTTCACAAGATGACAAGAAAAGACCAAAATGCCACACTTTCTTAAAAAAAAAAAAAAAACACCATAACATTCCTTGGTTTTGTATTAGATTCAGGATACCTATCAGTAAATCACCCAATAAAGTAAATAATGTATAAGACATAACTTTTAATTACACCATAAACATAGGAATATACCAAAAACAATAATAGATCCGGACTAATGATGGTGAGTTGAGAAAATTAGTGTTAAAAGAGACAGATGCTTGTGAATTATTCCAAACTTATGGTATACGTATACAGTATACACAACTGTATTTCACCCCATCTGCCTAAAAGGGATGGGTTATATAGACAGGACTGCCAGCATTGTGGAGATCACCTCCCTCCACAAAAATCCCAAATATCCAATGGTGTAGGAGATACCACAACAATATTTCATACATATCCCATCACAACACATACTAACACCTTGGCTTTGTACTGAGAATCGGCCTCCAAGAGGCTCCACACATTAATATCTTCACAAATCAACAGTAATTCTCCAGCACCAACTTAATGCATATATATAAAAATTATATATATATATATATATATATATACACACAAGAAAAGGAGAGTCTTCTTAAGTCTGCAGGACATAATGCCCCATAATGGCATTTCAGGTGCAAAGGTTTTTTTTGGGGGGTCATCACAATAGAAAACAAAGAAATGCTACTCCTGATTTTGTGATACTATTGGTTGCTAAGGTTATAAGACAATTTTGTTGTATAAGTATGTCTCATTATAGAGTGCATTGTCTTCATAATTAGAGGCATTCTTTAAAAGTAATATGGATATATAGGTATTCAAACAACTACTTACTTATTTTGCTCCGGAATACTTTCAAGCAGCATTTGGAGAAAATCCTGTAAAATAAAAATATGGTATCAATTTCTCCTAATTTTATCTCAGTTCTGGCTCTCCTGGAGTGCTTTCTTTCAGAACTAGGCATGTTTTTATTGCGACCACTTCTTTGCTTTTTGTCTACAAACCATAAAGTACTGTTATTACTATTGTACCATTGTATTGATGGCTTTCTCTTTATACCATAAATAAAAAAAAAATTTAGGTTTATCTCACGATTGACCCATAAGCATTTTTTCTCCTATACTACAAAACAACAAGAAAAGGACATCAATTCTACATATCAACATGGAGAAAATGCTTATAGCTGTAGCTAACAAACACCGTTTTCTAAAAACAAGGCAGATCAGTAACCTCAAACCTATTTTACATCCCACAGTAAGAAGCATAATCGGGTTTTTAAATTATTATTACACTAGGGCTAACTTCATAAGATTAATAACTGGCTTACAATACTCTCAAGGAATAAAATTGGGGGTCCACTATAGCCTAAAATGTAAAATAGGCAATATATACCATATATAATTCTTATGATATCAGGGACTGGTATTAGTTTCCTGCTGTAAGAAACTCAAACCATATTTGTTCTTGTCCTCTCATATTCAGGACGGTCTTGTGTGATTAACATCTACCACTTGAGCTGGAACTTATCCAATATGCTCTCAGTGAGTTGTGGTGCTAAAAGGACCAAGTGTGTACTTAAGGTTACCAGGGAATTTAACAAGACTATCCAACATTATGGCACTCATCCAGAAACAAAGTCACAGCAAGTATATTTCTTCTTTAATGGACAATTCTGCCCATAACAAAGATGGTGTGTGTGTTCTCACACCAGGGCACTTACAAACAGGATATTATATGCAGGTGCTGTCCTCTTTGTGGTTTTATGTCTCTCCTATACCCTATAAGTGTTGGCTGAGTTAAAGTAATTCTAGATGTTTGTTAATGGCCCTGTTCCTCTGTGATCTTGACCTTATTATCTTTCCGTTTGGCCTGTGAAGTAAATTCAGATTATCGCCAGTAAATGTGACCTGAAACTTGCGTTTCACATCCTGGCCAGGTTTCTAGAGACCCCCAACAGCTGAATTGCGAATGGCAATTCTGATTGTATTTCTCAGCACAATCAGTGGAACTGCATTTCCTGTGAGTTCCGTGAGAATTGTCCCCAGACAATACGTTTTTAGAAGTATAACATTTGCTCTAAAGCACTGCAGAAATATTGATGCTAAATCATCAAAAAGGTACATAAACATAAACACAATGTAAACATTCAAGTGGACCAAGTTCTTCCTGATAATAGGATGTATTATAGGACAAGAGTGGGGAGTGGGCAAGAAATGGGCAAACTCCTCAATTCTGTGAGTTATAAGTTCCAGGTTTACATACCTGGAAACTTCCCACCTGGGGCTGCAGAAGGGGCTTTGCAAGGGGGGAAAAGGCTATCCTGTAGACAGGACTATCCCCAAAAAGTAGGAGGGAAAGTGGGTGGGCAGTAGGAATGGCTTAACACCACTCTGTCTGCCCAGAGAAAGAGCAAGATTACGTTGACACCTGAGGAAGCAGCGCTTCACCCAGAGAGTCCCCATGTATGAGCATAAAAGCTGGAATGGGGTTTGTGTCTCTGTCCTTTGGCCAGCATTTTGTTTATTATCCACTCAATGAACAGTCATAGCCTTTTAAGTAATAATTCTTTTATTTTCCATGATGCCCCCAGTGAAGAATGAAGTGGAATCCTGAGCCCAAGTGGGACATTATAAAATGCTTATTGGACTCTACCTGTATTGTTTTAGCAGACTGTATATGAGCATGTAGAGTTGGGCATAGAGTACGATTATATGGTTCTTCAGACAGTATTATATCTCTTGGAGTATCTGGCTGACCGATGTGCACAATGGGGTCTGGTACAAATCAAGCGCACCACTATCACTGCATCAGGTTAAAATATATGCAGCCCAAACCCACTGACCTTCTGATATATTAAATATAGGCTACACCCTAGTGAAGATACCACAGCAATGAAGGTTCTCTAATTCTGAACAGCGTATGTCCTGCAAGCCCATATTTATCTATCCATCTGAAGAGATCTTAACATTTTTGTACTGTTGAGGACAACCAAGGTCTGTAGTTGGGAAAGATTTTTCCTAAGGTTGGACCTGTTTTGTTTTGTTTAGCACTGGCTAAACTTTTCATTTTCTGCATCATTACTTAACTCCAGCATGAGTTCTGAAAACAATAAAAACTTTTCATACGCCTGTGAATGCCAAAAGTAGAGCCCTTATATAGGATCATCAGCAAACAAAAATTAAATTATTCCAGATTTTATTTGATTACTGATTATTTTTAACTTATTTAAAGAGCTGGACATGTGAAAACACAGTTTGCACTTCTGTTACAATTTGCCTGAACACAAAAGTGAAGTTTTTCTACATTTGTTTTCTTAAGGTAACACACTTTTTTTTAATACGAAAATGGAAAGGATAAAATTTATGAATGCCACTCTCAGATTCAAGTGGAAATTTAAAACCAGGGTTAAATGCTTCCCTTGGGTACCATTATTTCCCCCAAGCGCAATGAAAACGCAAATGGAGTTTGCTATTGAAATAAACCACTGACACGTATTTGTATTTCACATGTAATCAGTTTAATTCTACTTATTATAAAAATAAAAAAGAAGCAACAAAGAAACCATTGAAAGGGTTGAGAATGGAGCCATGTGTGTGTTTGTAGACTCCTGCTTATGGCCCCAGCGTAGACTTTATCCAAAGTCAGCGCGTGCTAAAATTAGAAACATGCCGTACAATTTCATTGGAAAAAAATGCATCTGATTAATGTATTACATCTGAAGTCATTTCCCTTGCACCTGCAGTTCACATCTAGAGAAAAACCAAGCTACCACTGAAAACAGAATGGTTATTCAGGGATAGGATATAAAAAAATCCACACCACAATAGGTTTATGACTTTCCACAAAAATGACATATTAGGCAACAGACCAGATGATGAGTCCACATTCTGTCCAAGATTTGACATATGTTAGCTTTAAAGTCTGTAAAGTCTTAAAGTGATGAGTAGGATTAAAAGAAAACAAAATCCCCATGGGTTGTGTTGGGTGGACTAGTGATGTTTTCTCTTCTTGACCCAAAAGTATTTTATTCTGGAAGAAATCTCTATATACAAATCTGTCTCTCGCTAAAGTTAAATAAAGCTTTTGGGATGTCAGAGCTCTCTTCTGCAGATGGAGCCTATCTCCCTTTCTATCTCTAGAAACTGTGACAACATGGTATGTAAATACAGTAGTAATTGTGCTGTACTGTAGTACAAACTTATTGTATAAAATGTGGCATTACTTTTAGTCACCCTTTAAGTCTGCTTTCATCTACATACAGGATTTTGAAAACTGGTATGTGTAGATGCTTTCACAATATCTGGGAATGGAGTGGGTCTACTTATTTGGAATCATAAAGCCATCCTCTCAAAACAAAGCGGCTTCACAATGGAAAGTTAATGCGAAAGGAAAAAAAAAAGAAGGATTTAAACGGATGATCTGTATACTAGCATGCTTCTAGTGTTCAATTTGAGGAGAGAATTTACTACCTCTTTTTTAACTGTTGGAAACTCATCAGTGCTGCTAGGCAGTCACGTGTAAGAAACCTTTTTTACTAAGTCAAAGCAAAAAAAAAAAAAAAGTTTTAGCTTTTTGTGCCAAACACTATAAACAGAAACCGTCACATTTGGCATTACAATTTACCCCTTGGCCATGTAACAAGTCTAGCTTTAGTAAAAATAGAACTACATAATTAATTTCTTGTGTCACACCCAGGCAATTTAAATCAAGCATGCATTACATGGTGAGATACAATAGAAGACTACATAGTCCTCATTTTAGTATACATAATCTTTCTTCCAGTTCAACATGCATGTACCAACTCTCTCGGCATTTGTTCATAGAGCCACATGTCTACCTTAAAACCATCTTGGCTCAGTTTGTAAAATAACAAATTGATTTTTGAGATACAGTGGCAAGAAAAGTGAACCCATTGGAATTACCATCATTTATGTATAAATGTGTCATGAAATATATGATGTTTGTCAATAACAAACACAAATTATTGTATTGTTCATGTACATGTTGAATACATCAATAAAAGAAAATGTATGCGAACCACTAGGCTAATGCCGTCAACAAAAGCTAATTGGAGTCGAGAGTTAGCAAACCTGGATTCCAAACAAATGAAATCAATGAATCAAATGGAAGTACCCCAGAAAAATAGCTAAAGGGCTAAAGGCATTTTTGTACCCGTTTTCACGAGTCTCTGTTCATGTAAAGATTTCTGGAAATTTTGAAGCCATGGGAAAAAACAGCTGGAGTAGTTTTACACATGAATTGGACTAGGACAGCGATCACAATCAGCCAATCAGATTTGCACCTTCGCACCAATTGCAAATTAAAAAGTTAAGTAACAGGCAGTTATTAGTGCCAGTCGGACACATTGCATCTTTCATAAAGGTCGTCTTGTAATATAGCTTGAATGCTATGATATAAATATATATTATTTATCATTGTAAAATAAGATATTCCACACTCTGTTTTGTTTAAAATTTTCCAGAAAAAAAATGGATTCGGAAAAAGACTGTTTTTCCAGACCTTTCCATCTATAGTCTACTATATGCAAAACATTGAACAGACATTTAGTCGATGGTCGAACACCACAGAGAAAGCTGTTGCTCTCCAATTTAACATTGCTGTCCGCTCAAAGATTTCAAAAGAGCACCTTGACACTTAACAATGCTACTGGGAAAATTGTTTGTAGACTAAGGTTAAATTGTTTGGGAAGAACACGCAGCACTAAGTATGGCGTAAAAAGAGCACTGCGTACCCACATGAAAACGTCATCCTAACGGTGAAGTACTGTGGAGGAAGTTTTATGACTTAGGGCTGCTTTGTTGATCTTAAGAGAGCCATTCAAACCAGACATCCTAGGAATATGGCTGAGCTTAAGCGGTTCTGTAAGGAACAATGGTCCAAAATTCCTCCTGAAAGTTGTGCAGGTCTCATCTGCAGCTACTGGAAGCACTTGTTTGAGGTTATTGCTGTCAAAAAGAAGGTTCAACCAGTTATTAAATCCATGGGTTCACTTTCCTTTTCCATCAGCACTGTGAATGTTTAATGGGTGTGTGAAAGACCATCATTGTTTGGGTGTTAATAGCTTGAGCACATTGTATTTGTCTATACAGTTGATGTAGATCAGATCCCATTTTATTAGCAATTAATGCAGAAAACCAGGGAATTCTAAAGGGTTCATAGACTTTTTCTTGCCATTGTATATCCTCCCAGAGGAAAAATACCATAGCTCTAGACAAAAGGAATGAAATACAGGAACTTGACATTTTGTCAGGGTGTGTTTATATATACCGTATTTCCCCATGTATTTTGAAAAATGTTTTGAAAAATATTTTGAAAAATGTGGGGTCTAAAAACTGGGTGCATCTTATACAGTGGTTGTAGATTGCAGTTACTACGGTACTTCCCAGTAACTCCCTGCAGTCACACTGCCCCTTTCTGACTCAGTGCCGATTGGCCCCGCCCCTTTCCTTATAGCATGCACCCAGCTCACACAGCAACTCATCTAATCAGTAAGTATAACATTATATACTTGGCTGCTGAAAGTCAGAGGTGGGTCATCTTTAGCGGCATTATGACTAATGGGGTGTTTAGGTTAATTTAGGCAGCTATATTAATGGGGGTGTTTAGGGTAATTAGAGGCAGTTGTGGTTGATGGATCTTAGGTGAATTTAGGCAAGTTATGGTTGATGGGTCTTTAGGGTTAATTTTAGGGCAGTTATGGTGATGTCTTTAGGGTAATTTAGGGGCAGTTATGGTTGATGGTCTTTAGGTAATTTAGGCAGTTATGCGTGATGGGTCTTTTAGGTTAATTTTAGGGCAGTTAATGGAT
>VKOC01017612.1:0-74232 GCA_009364415.1 Spea multiplicata | reverse complement strand
AGACAGGTTTTTGTTTTTTGTATACATTGTACAGCCAATACACTGTTTTTGCAGCATGCTTACACCTGTTTGGTAGGCCTCGTATTATACATTTGTATTATTTGAGCCTGTGACTAGCTTAGCGCACCGACATTTTCTCTTTTCCCTTTTTGCACATATTTGAGGTTGTTGGCTCCTCATTAGTCTGGTTGCAGCTTGCTGTCCAGGGGTTAATAGGGAGGAGGTTTAATTGCACCTCCCCAACACATTAATAAGGTTTTGGTAGCAGTATAAACTGCTTTGTGTGCCCACTATGTAGGAGGTGAGAGTAGGTTCTCACCCTATTGAGAGTGTGCATTGACGTGGCGGGTGAGCTTAATTATGCTTTGGCCAATTAATATAACCAAAACCTCTCATTTTATTTATCGTCTATATATTTGTTTCGCAATTTATTAGGGTAAGAAGCGCAGACAGTTTTTGTTTTTTGTTTGGAAGAGTTACCAGGAGAAATCTTCTTCTCTCTAAAAAGAAAATGGCAGCGCGGCTTGACAAAACCGAAGTGGGCTGCTCCTCAAAAAGTGGTGGGATGAAGAGCTGAGGCACGGCCATTGGGCGGTGCGTGCACCGCAGCCCCTTTAATTTCATTAGCTGCCGGCGGCCGGAAGAGGCTTTCAATCCCGCTCGCAGACGCTCAGCCAGTCAGGCCCTGGCCTCACCCTTCCTCTGCCCCTGCAAAACGGGACAGAGGAAGGGATAGGCGGGACAGAGAGCCTAAATAGTGACTGTCCCGCCTAAATTGGGACAGTTGGGGGGCATGGTGTTATGGTGCCAAAATAATATTTTAGTTTGAAATGACTGCGTGCACGCTTACGTTATTGATATGTGCAGATTTGCCATTTATAGTGCACATCTTCATGTTTGCTGCAGGTGGCGCACTTGCCAAAAGTTTGTAACTGAGCAAGGCTGCTCTTGTTAAATTGCCGTGTATTTGTTTAGGCCTAAACACTGTAAAATGGTGCATTTTAGAACACTTAGAAGGTACGGTAATACCCTTTTCATCTGTGGTCAGATGAAGCTGCGTGAAGCATCTAATAAATGCCAGGAAAGCCCTCCTATTCAAATTATGGGGAGCACTTTCAGCACATGCTCGTTGGGTCTAAAATAGACCACCATCACCTGCAGCATTCACTGAGCCCGTGTCGAAGCTGAGATGCTGCAAGTATATCCCATACATGGAGATGTGTTTGGGGGTGTTTTGCAGAATACATCACAAAAGGAACACAACAAAAATGGCCGCTCTAATATATGCATAAAGGTGCATATGATAGCTGGCGTGTCCCTTTAAGCCAGAGACGAATAATGGCTGATTAGGTGTATTGTTCAACAGACACAGTGCACTTGCTGCCCACATTTCAGATTTGAGGCCATTACACAAGTAAGACATGTCGCTTCCTTTCTATTACTGTTTATTAGCACTCAATACCATTTAGTTAAATATCCTACATTTTGCTGCAGCTCATTTAACAATACATTAAACCACACACAAGATTATGGTAGCCATAGGACACTACTACCTTCTTATCCCACCTTCCCGAAGAGGGGAACCACTTAAGTCTTCAGGGAGATAGGGTTTTAGTGTACCAACAATGAAAGGGGAAGTTTTTAAGAAGCTTTCCCCATTTGACGTTTCTCCCACACTGCTGAACATAGAATGAGTCTTCCGCAACTATGTCCGACTTCATACTCTATAAATTGCTTTGTTTCTACTATTTCACCTCCCTTATCTCCTCCCTGTCTCAACCATAAATGCCTCTTCAGTACTTTCAATTCCCTTCTTAACCCTATCATAACTACCCCTTCCACCAGCCTTCCCACCTCAGACATAGTCACTACTCCCCTTTCCCTCCCATACACTGAACTCTTTCTCTTCTATATTAAACAGATTCTCTCATCACTTAAGATCATGCTCTCCTTTCCTCTTACCCATATTTCCCCGATTGAATCTCTTCGCACCCAGTCTCTCATGTACTCTTTTCCCTACACTACCTTATTTCTTCAACCTCTCTACAGGATCTGGTCCATCCTCCCTCAATTATACAGTCTACTTCCTCCCACCCCAAACACTCTTGAAATGTGGTTTTTTTTTTTACACTAAGTTTCTTGACTCCAACTCTTTACTTGACCCTCTTCAACCTGGATTCCGCACTCAACATTCTACTGAGAGCTGAGAGAGGGCCTCTATGCTAATCCTACTGGACCTTTTTGCTTTTGACACTGTAAACCACCCTTGTCCCCTAAAAACTCTCCATGATCTTAGTCTCTGTGACGCTCCCTCCTAATTTACATGCTACCTTTCTGATAGTCCCTTCAGCAACACTTCCTCTCCCCTTACTCTCTTGGTGTACTCCACGTCTTAGGTCTAAGGCACCTTCTGTTCTCACTTTACACAACCTCACTTGGCAAACTAATCTCAACCTTTCAATACATCCTGTATGCTGATGACATCCAGATCTACTTATCAGTTCCTGATTTCTCTCCCTTTGTTTTAGCTTGTGTAACTAACTCTGTCTATAACTGGATGTCTACACGTTTCCTAAAACTAAATCTTAAAGATTGATCTCCTCATAATCCATTTTTCCATAGTCCATTCCTTGACTCTCATTCACCCCTATATCCAATGTCCCAAAAAAAAGCTACTGTCTTCAGCTTAAAAACATTGCCCACATTTGTCCCTGACGTGTCGTCATTATCACCAGCTTTGACTATTGCCTTAGTCCTCTCACCCCTCTACAATCCACCATGAATGCTGCTGCCAGGCATATTTCCTCTCCCAAATACTAACACATCTCCCCTCCGTCAGTCTCTTCACTGGGAACCTGTGTGCTTTAGGATTCATTTTCTGGCTCTTACTTTCAAAGCACTTTATAGCAGTTTCCCTACCTACATCTCCTCACTCATTTCTAAATACAAATCTAACCGATCTCTCAATCATTCAATAATCTCAGGTTTGCAAGCACACTTACAAGACAGCTCGAGAGCTGGCCCTATACTCTGGAATGCCCTCCGCCCCCACTTATCCAACTTCTGCAAAAGTTGGATATTATAATATTCTTCAAAAATGCCTTGACACTTAAATTTTTTTTTTTTTTTTTTAAAGGACACCTGCAAACTTACACATTTGCTCCCACATTCCTTAGCTCATCTTTCATAGTCCCTCTCCTGCAAGGTTTAAAATAGTGTGGTTGGTCCATCCCTAACAGCAGAACTTACACCTCCCAGTGTAATACACCCTAATTTGCTTTAGATTGTAAGCTTGTTTGAGTGGGGCCCGCCTCACCTGATAAATTGTTTTGTTATATATTATGTGCTGTTCACTCATTGTACAGGGCTGCGGAACATGATGGTTCTATATAGAATCCCAAGTATTGATTCAGAGGTCGCCCACGAGTCTGAAAGCAGTAAGCAGCTAAGGAAAGTTTGAAATGTTAATGTTGAGCTCCACAATACTGCATCTGTATTTTCACAGCCCACACATTCCCTACTGGTCAGCCAATGTGTTTAGACGACTACCGATTTCATAGCGGAATATACAGTGCACTTTTCTGGATGTTAAGGTGCTTAAAAGGGCACTGACGGCCAAATGTTTATCATACAAGTACGTATTAAAAAAATAATTTGCTGTTTCTTCTATTTGTTATGTACAGATAAAAATGTAAGAGAAGTAATACTTAAATAACATTTGAGTGATCACACGTCTGACTGTGAATGCCAAGGATATTCCCACAGTTTACACAACGTTAAAGTTTTGTCTATTAACCTATGGTGGCTTCTGCATTTTGCGCTCTGTCCTTAACTTATCTCTGGAAGATCCTCAGCACATCTCTCTATATATTGTCATCTGTCTCTCTTTAATAATAATGTTCTTATATATATATATATATATATATATATATATATATATATATATATATTATATATAAAATTCTGTGCAAGAAAACTATAGCCTGATAAGGCGAATATCCATATTGTGAAACAATTTGAAGGATTTGTAAGGGACGCTATCCAGCAAGTTCCATGCATCTTTATCAGTAGGGTGTCAACAAGGTTGTAGGTCTAATGGGTCATATCAAACCAATTTGTAAACCAGTGACTAGTTCTGCAGGGGTGCAAATTATCCACTGAAGGTCCTGGTTCATATATTATCATTCTCACTGTAAGCATTGTAGTTATAAAACAATTTCTATTTTCAACTGCTGTGTAATAAAAATGAGAGATGTTCCAAGCAGCAATAAACAAGCACATGTAATTGGAAGATTGCAATGTCATACACCAATAAAGCATGGCGACAGACTTATTTTATAATAAAAGTACAAAATATATTAATGTAAGCGTGCCCCAATTACGGTATGTTTCTTTCCATATAACGTAAAATAACTTCATCAAGCACCTCTCAAGCAAGCAATCAATCTTCACAAGAGCATTTTACAGACAAACATTTATTAAAGTTTTGAAAGGAAAAAAAATCTTAAAAAAATCTCCTTGTAACTACAGTGCAATGCAATTCTCTAAATTAAATATACCTTCAAAATCAAATTACAAAAAAATGGAGGTCTCTGTACATTACAAGTTAAGTGGAAAGATTCCTGAGGGGTGATCCATCAGCATGGAACAAAAAAGAGGAGGAATTAAAAAGGAGGATTGGCTGGAGTGACAGGTTTACCTCTAAACCCCAAGATTTGCTTCTTTATGAGGCAAGTCTTCATTACAAATATTTTCAGCAGTTGGAAGATTGAAAAACTGAGCAGCCAAAAAAAACACAAAAGGCACTGGAGTAGTAGGGAAACCTTTCTTCATTCGCACACCACTATGAGGTAACCCAGCCTCATCAGTGCATTTAGGAATCACCACTTATGGCAATCAGACATGTAAATAGGGCGAGATAAACATTCCTTCAGTGTTCATAATAATTAGATTAAGAGTATTTCCTTATGATTTGATGGCGGCAGGGTTCATGATGTACAAGGCTGGCTCTAAGCATAGGATTAGTGCGCGATATTCCATCTGCAGTATTGTGGGGAATGATGGTAAAATCTGACAGGCTGCTCTGTAGGCATCTCCGATGATGAATTTTTGGCAGTGTGGAAGATTAGTCTGATGATCTCATCTATGGGTGATGGAGTCACTCCTTTGTACCAGTCTGACACCACTCTTCTTGCTCTTGATATGTACACCTACATTGTAGAACTTACAAAGCGTTTTTATGTTTGTCCAGGTGCCCAAACTGAATTCTGCTCACACGACCAAAAAGCCTATAACCAGCTGGGTTACAGTAAACAGTAATCCAATTTATAAAAAAAAAAGTGGGAGATTTAATATAAAAGCAACGGTGATGCATTCACAGTTTTCTGCAGCAAAACTCAGTGTATGTTATAAAACAGGGAACTTGTGTTACCCTCCACAGTAATTTAAACAGACAAAACACAACATGGTGTTTTGTAGGAAAGGTATACAATAGCATTTTAAAAACGAACAAGAAATTAAATGTGAGGTTTGACAAACACTTAAAATTATGACATTGCAAGAGGGTTAAGATTAGGAATTCAAGCATAAAAAAACTATTACTATAGTAATTCAGTCTTTTTATGATTTTCTTTTCCCCTGAAGCAGCAACACAATTTACTTCTCCTCAGTTTGTGTGGGATCTGCTGTATACATAAAGCTAAGCAGGGAGACGAGGCTCCGTCATCACAGATCCTGAGAGAAAGTCACTCTGAAGTGTACATGCAGAGCAAGAGAATGCACACAATTCTTACTAAAAAAAGGTATATTTAGTTTAAAGCCAGTAGTGCAACACAGACCCCGTGAGGCATTTTACCCATGCAGGAAGCGGCCCCATCTACCGTGGAATGCTTTTAATTCTCTATGTTTATTTCTAATGGAGAGAAAAAAAAAATAGATCTGGGAACAAAAAAAACAAAAACAAAAAAATTGAATCATAGGAGAAACAAAAACACAAATATTAAAATAACAAAGTAGTCATTTTTTTTAAATCCCTCCAGCCACCATGACTGAGGCAGGGGTGAGATGGTAGCGGAGATGCCACAGGCCCAGACATGGCTACAAAGGGGAAGGAATCTTGCTGCATTCAAGCAATGTAGGAGCGCAGTAACCAATGCAGATAATAGAAAGGATTAGGAAGGGATGGTCCCTGCCAGTCCCTTTTTTGATTCAAAGGTGGTGGCTTTCCTCTTGGGACTCTTACATCAAAGGGCTAAGCTTTATTGCACCTGGTCTCTGTAACCATTTAAGGGTCAGCCTCAGAATGATGCCAACAGCATTTGATTTTCTGTTTTTTATCCCCTTGGGTTTTACTTCAAGTAGAACCCACATCCTCATCCCAAAGCCCTAGAGTCACTGGCAGCGCAAACACTGCAGGTGCCAAGCTCACGCAACTTCTTCCCCACAGGATTCTGGGAGTTCACTTGTGGTGTCGCTGAGAGTGGTTCTTCCGTTTCCTCTTAAAAAAGCAGCAGCACCTGCCACAGAAAACAAAAACAACAAGTAGGGCTCAGACACTGACAACTATTCCATTCAACAATGATAACCACTGATGCAGAAGATATGTATGGATGAACACAACTTGCATGGATGGGTCTTTTTATGCAGATGAAAATGTACTTAGAAAATACCAGCCACGTATCACGACATTTAACATATAACAGGCGGAAGAGACTAGAAAAAGTTATAATTAAAGAAAGTACTAAGTGACAGGAAACAACAGATCTCATCTGTTCAAAAGGAGGTCACAGTGCTTCAAAGTCAATTCGTTTTCATTTGACCAATATACATATATATATATAGACATATTTTACATATATTATAAATATTTTACTTATAAGCTTCACACCTCAGCTGTGAAGAATATCATCGTGTTGAAACAAAACATGCATGCTGGTCGATTTTCGCAATTCCTACAGCTAATATGACACTGAATATTTTTTTCTGCACGCTACCTACTTATGACAAAAAAGAACTACTATACACAAGCCACATCTTTGTATTTAGTATACAAGTTACATTAACACAAGCCAAAAATAAAAGGTGAAAAAAGTATTTAAAAGTGATAAGATGATTGGGAAATGTTATACTTGGCTCGAAGGCTGGCAGCAAATATAAGCAAAGAGTTAAGACATTATACGTTTTAGGCATTTTTTTCAAAGTTATGCTGCCACCAACATATATCACGCGTCACCTAAACAGAAAAAAAGACATTTACAGAGCACAAACAATCTATTCAACACTAGGCAACTAGCAAAAACAATTGCTTTATATTATGCAGCCACATGAGCACCTATGAAAAAGAATATTCACAACATACAAATGCTTCCGCAACACACACTCTTATGCGTATTCCTACAGACCTCCGTTACAATGCTCCCTCGCAGTGCTTGCTGCTTCAGGGCTGAGCTCCCTCATGTCTGGGTGCTCAGCATCAGTCGCCAGCAGCATCGTAAGGGAGTGCTTAAGCAGAGTTCTGTAGGAAGCACTCTCCTTTTGTTCCGGTTAGAGAGAGATCCATGATCTCCCAACTGATCGTGCTCCTCTCCGCCTCTGGAGAGAGCCAACAGGGTGGCGGCCAACCCCACTCCCTAGAACTCACCTTCATTGCGTGCAGCAGCCTGGTACCAAGACTTACCCTGCATGGGTGATGCCCACTCCCTGATTAAGGCACCCCAGGCCTGCCCTGGGGCCAAGTAAAACGATAATACAATGACACAGTTGCTCCACTCAAACTGCTCATTAAACAGTAATATGGCTCATCATGCGTGAGGTTTGTTAAACTACAGACAAGTTTGTTATACCATTTACCTCAAAGTGTTGAAGTACTGTATTTGGTCCATTATAAGATGACCCCCCTAAAATTGTAATATCAATGTAGAAGAAAAAGAAAAACGAGAAGGCCTGAATATAAGACTACACTATAAGAAAAAGTTTTTACTAGTAAATATTAATTCACGTGTAAATTATTTTTTCATCTTTCCTTCCTCTCGTCCACCACTCTACGGAGTCTTCTCTCGCAAACTTGAATAACTCTACTGAGCAGGGGAGCTGACTTGCTCTCCCACCACTCACCGATGGTCCTTTCCTTTCCCTCACCCTGTGTGTCCACCCCTCCCTCCTAATCTTCCCACTTTGTTTTTAGAACACTGTTTCGCTCTTAACCTTCTTTTCCTCCTCCACTTTCTACACCCCCCCTTTTTTTTATCTTCATTTTATTGTGCAGTGCGATGGTACTGCATTGGCCGGGTATAGATTTTAAACTATCACCATCATTCACAGTTGCCAGGGTTTGCGGTGCTCCACGGCATAATCATTTTTTCAAATTCTGCATCTGATTGTTGCACTTGCCAATAGCTCACATATGTTTTGACCGCAGTAATACAATTTTGTGTAATTACGTGTCCCCCCTTTGATTATTTCCCCTTCCCCCTCCTCTTATTTCCTTTTACCCTTGATATGTTGAAAATGTGAATAAACAGAGATTTCCCTAAATTCTTTTTTCATATTTAATAAAAATGGAGAAAAATGTATTTTTCTTTATTTCCTTTTGCCACTCCCCCCAGTTATGCCTTATACCCACCTATATGCCACTCTACCCTCCCCCTAGACTTGCCAATGCATCCCCAGATTTGTCCCCCCTGCTTCAGACTCCCTGGTGTCTAGTGGGGCAGCTGGTGAACATCTGCGCGATGTGCGTAGACAGCCTCTCCTCTTACCCGGCACTTCTGGCCAGCAGCGGAAGTTGTCTGCTTGCATTGTGCAGACCTCCACCGGCTGCCAGACCGGAGGGTGCAGGTCCCCTGCAGCGCATGCGGGGGATCCGGATCTTGGTCTTTGAGGTCGGATTATAAGACAACCTTGAATATAAGACGCGGGGTATTTTTCAGAACATTTGCTCTGAGCAAATACGGTAATTGGCAGATAGATACACACAGAGTGGGAGAAGACATTTGTGTGTGCAAGTTCACAAAGCTGCATGATACACTGTGTGTAAATGTATCAAAGACATCCATGGCATCCTTCAATATAGTACATTTATGTGAACACTTTGTGTATGTAGAATGTTATTTTGGTTACACACACACTACACTAAAAAAGTATACAGCACAAGGTACCTACATATAGGGTATATAACCGTAACTTGAGTGCTTTTAAGAGTTACAGCAAAAGAATTATGTGGTTGCAACAGCCTTCCAGAGGTCACAAATTTAAAATTGAAGGACAGAGAAGCTCCCCTCACAAAAGCAAAACACTTTTGGATTATCCTAAAAGACCACACTACAACCGGAAGAGTTTAGACTCACACAACCCTTCACTTGGAGGACACTTCCTATAAATAACAGCCTCACAATAGGTTAAAATGTTTTTGGCCAATATTAATTAAATAAATGTTTATCCACTAATATTTCTTCTCCACGTGAACATCATTTTGGATGGACCTGAAGACATGATTTCTAGCTCATCATGTTAAGTACAGCCAATTCCACAGCACTGGTCTAACGTTACGATGCTCCACCAAGGGCATCAACTACCTAGATATAGATTGGTGGCCAGCAGTAGCTATACAAAAATCTCAAACTATTTCACAAAAATGAACACAACTGAAGACAGATCTGACAAGTGAAAACAAGGCTTGTGTTAATATATAGATATATAAAGTGCAAGCGACTAATGTACAGTTGTTGATGAGGATGGATTGATATGGCATTCTGTGCACCTCTCCCCCTATACTGCTGGTAAGTAAGAGTCCCGACCCTTAAGACCTCTCCAGTATTTGGCTAACCAGAAGACTATCTTGTGAGGGGTGTCCCAAGTGCCTAATTAGGAGGGGTCCTCTCCCTGGTGTGTGTTCAGCAGAGAGAGAGACTCACCACAAGTTGAGCATTTTCACGCAGCTACAGTGTGTTAAAAAGACAGAGAGAGAGAAAGAAAGAAATATTAATACACCAAGAGACACGAGGAAGAGGATGGGGGATGTAGCCATGCAGACAACATGCCTTGCCGGTTGTAAGAGGGAAATATATCAAGGTTAAGAAAGGTTGGGACTTTTCAGACACACTCAGGCTGAACCACACTGCACCCAAAAATAGAAACGTGGACAAAGAAGTCTATCCAATTAAAAAAATAATTTCTGGTCTATTTCAGACATTCTTAAAAGCCAGGCTACAGGAGGTACTGTTACATTACCAGATTTTCTTTTATTGTGGCTAGGCTTTGCTATGTATTTTCTGGCCCATAACACTACAGTTAAAGCAGGATTAGTCAACAAGCAGAAATGCACAAACTGATTAACTAGAACTCCTGTAAAGCCTGACTAGCAAAGAAAAGGGTGGGCATAACGATGTTGGCTATATAATAACCTAAATCCAAAAGCTGGATGTCTTATCAAAAACAGAACTATATAACCTTTGTATTGACAACATAGGGCCTCTGACATATGGCGGCAAGGCTAAAAGGGTATTATCAGCATTTATCTCGCTGCAGTGTCAGAGGTACTATAAATATCAACGAGCGGCTGGCAGATTAAGAGATTCTAGCTCAGAACTGTACTGTGGTTATCCCAGCAGTTTAATTCCAAAGTGAATAATAATAATAATAATAATAATAATAATAATAATAAGAAAGCCCTATAAAGTAAGGGTCTATGGCTACAACTGGTGAGAAATGTAAATACAATCTACATAATTGTTCAAGCATATTTTTTTTCTATGCCACAGATAGAAAATATAAATCTGCATCAGATTCCATGAGATCATCAACAACTCCTGCTACATCAGGTATTTCCAAGTATATCTAAGCTAATCATGATTTGTGATGACCCTATTTATAAACCAATAGTAACATTTATAAGTTATGATTTTGACAATTCACCTGCCCAAAGAACTAAGTAGCAGATTATGCACCAAATGCTGGCCTTTAAGTAACCTAGACATGTTATCTTATTTACAGTAAAGTAAGAAAAACAGACTAGTACAATCCATAAAAAGAAGCAAGTGTCAACAAGAGTCGTTATTAAGGCACAGTTCAATAAGCTTGCCGTGGTTTGGTGGACTGCGTCACTATCGGACTTGGATCTGTGCCAAGTATACTTGGGAGTCTCACCAAGAGAGCCTAGGCGACCGCATGCATAAGCGGCTGCATTTCAAGAGGTGGTTGTAAATGGGTGTAGATGTTCAAGACACAAGGTGGTAAATATGGGACAAATGAGGTACAACGTAAAGGATAAATAAGTGAGACGTGCAAGGGTGAGAGTTGCTCTTGGAACAGAAGGGGCACATACTTAGCTTCCTCCACAACCTCCACCTCGGCCTGCGCTGTGATTGGTGCGTTGGAGTGACCACCCGTTTGGTCATCAGCATTCAGCTGCCCATTTGTTGAACTCATCACCTGAGACATCAAAGACCAAATCAGTTAGGAAGTAGACAGGCAACAGTCTTAAACAATGACTTATATGATTTATTAAATGCGTATATTCCACGTTTACGAGAACACACATTTAGGAAATAGTTTGCTACCGTGAGGCACTGAAACCAGCAGATCTACAATCAATCATTCCAGATTGTTGACTGCAATACTTTCTATTAGCAGCCTGGATGGCAACTGTAGCACACAGACTATTTTCCTTACAACGTTGTCTTAAAATCTAATATATTAGAGAGGTTTCTCAAGTGTGTTGTGCGAGTTGTGTGTGTTGTCCCTACTGGGAACTTTCACCAGGAGAATCACACTAACAGTTTAATTTTAGAAAAAAACCGGTGCCGAGCAGTAGTCATTATGCATTTTGGTTGAATCAAAATAGACTGATACCGAATGTTCTTGGTTGAGAACATACCAATACAATGCTAAATTCTTCCCAGATTTAAAAAGGCTGAGAATCAACCTTAAAAAGGCAGTTGGGGTTCTGGTTTGAGAAGCAATACCATATGGGGATGATACCAACAACCAGAGACAATATTGACTATAGTTTATATATCATAACACTTCCGGATATGAAGAGTGTGATAACCAAAAGCCAGGGTGGGACCAAGATTCTTTAGTAAGATGTGCACCGGACAAAAGGGGCTACCCTATGATGATGATGATGATGCAGGGCATGATCCAACATTCAGGAACATGTACACTGCTATGGCAAATTAACTGCAGAAATACCGATATAACTTGCAATTTTGTATTGGATCATTGTGTGTCCTTTCAGCCATATTCAGGTGGCTTATTTAGGAAATTGTGAATGTTGAAACCAAGTATGATAAGATTATTACCCCTCAATTAAACGTTTAATCAAACCGGATTCCTTTTATTGGGCCAACATAGAAAAGGATGCACACTTACACAAGCTTTCGGAGCCTCAAAGGTCTCTTTATATGAAAGTTATATCTGCAGGACAGACCTCTGGGATTCGGAAAGCTTATGTAACTTGATTCTTTTTATTCAGCCAACTCAGAAAGACAAACATTTCTTCTTGGGCCAACATATCCAATATCTTCTTAGATAAAAAAAAAAAAAACATAAGTGTCCATCTATACACTTCATAATAACCGGTCGGTATTAATACTAAAGTTACAAGGGTATTTGGGAACTATCTTTGTTCTATAGTCTATAACACTATTCCACAAGTGCAAAAAACATCCTCATGTTGAGTATCTAATACCTGCACAGATCCCCCATGCCGGTCAGATGCCAGGTGAGGTGCCAAGTAAGCGGGGTGAGCCTGCCGGCTGGCTTGTATTTCCCATGCTCCTCGGCGGTCTGTGGCGCCCGTCTGCGCAGAGGCGTTAGGAAGCATGCGTTTGCAAGATGTGGTAGGAGAGGTAGGTATTGGATGGAAAAGGGGATCAGCCAGGCCAAAGCAATGGAAACAGATCACTGTGTTAGTGGGTAGAAAGCCAAGCTGTGGCTGCATGCTGCTAGCATAGCCTTGCAATCAGCCCTCCCAGCCGTGCTGGATGCAAACATGTGCAAAAATATAGCAGCCAGACATGAAAGGGCTGAGAAAAGCAAATCAAGTATATAAATGCAATTTAAACCATAGTGATGTGCATTCCCTTAACAGAAAAAAACCCCAAAGCATCAGTTGGGTAATAGTAACATTTGGAATTCACACAAGGGGTTTAAAAGACAGGTAACCCTGACACAGTAAAATAAAGATCAAAAATATCTGACTGGCAAGATGAAAGGCTGGCAATGACTGCAAAGTCAAAATTAGTAGATCTTACAGCAAATGTAGTTCTTTTCAGGGCTGTCTAAATTATAATAAAATCTACAGATCCAACATACGACAAACAAATCTAAAGGCTTGCTTTTTAACTTCAGATATTTGTATTTTAAAAGCCTTGATTGTGATCGATAAGAGCCCAACACCAACAAGGATTATGGTTAGGGTTCCCCCCTTAAACAGTATGTGTTGCGGTGTTAGCGTTCCAAAATGTTTGCCCACTACCACCACACTGATGCTTTTCTGGGGATCAAGAAATAATTGAGGATACCCACTCAGTAACTGGAAAGATTATGATGTCTGTTGAGTACTTAATCTTAGAAAAATAATGAGAAAAAAAACCAAAGTCTTTTGCTACCAAATGGCCAGACTATAAGATCTTCCTATTTGGCAGCAAAAGGGGGTTAATGATAGATAAAGCAGAAATGACCAAGAGATATGAAGCACCAACAACCATCTACCCTGAAGTTACAAATATATGCTATATACAAAACAGGCTCTATTCATAGGGATTTGCATATAGGAACAATGGAGTAACCCATTTGTTGATGTCCAGTAACAGTTTTAGGGAATGCCCTTACGGCATTGCTCATCCATGTAGAAATCCCACAGCTCAAATAAATCACTATCACAAATAACACTTGACAAATCGGGTCCAAGACCATTCCCTTTAATTAGAAGTAACCAATTGTAGCCAAAGCTAACTGGGCACAATTAAACATCCTGGAGAGATGTCGTCAACCTGTACATGGGATTATACCAGGATTTCTACGCAAGGTAAGGGACCTATTTTTTACCTCTAAAGTCAGAGGTTATGCAGCACAATCTCTACATTGACAGGCACATTGTGTAAAAACACATTACAGGACTATGGCTAGATAGTTTATCCTAAACCCAGTGGTTGAGGTTGAGTGGTTACGGTATTTTTATTTAAAATGTTGATATTATATATTTAAAAAGAGGAGCAACTCATCATTATAGTCTGGTGTTCAGGGTTCCGATTGAATGAGCAGCACACAAGGGTCTTACATCCATCTGCATGGTTTGACAAAGAACTAACCTGGTTTCTTAGTGGCTGTGTTTGTGACGGTCTCTCTCTGTGGACATGGCTATCCCTGGTTATCGCTGAGGTCCCAGAATCGACATGGACGGATCCAACAGGGGTAGGCTGGGGAAAGAAAAAATTAAATCCATAAAATTAATGTTCCTGCTTCTCCTCTATTAGACGGAAAAGATAGGTAAAGAAAAGGCTGACTGTATATTGGAGATGTTATATAGTGTTTAACCCTCGCTTACTCACAATTGGCCTGCCAACCCAGTCATAAACATAGTCAAATGTGTATCCCTTCCGTTCAAAGAGTTCCGAAAACAGTGTCCGCAGATAGTCGTAATCTGGCTTTTCAAAGAAATCCAATCTTCTTACGTATCTCAAGTAAGTAGCCATCTCCTCTGTAGAAAAAGGAGAGCGGAAAAGTGAGACCCATGTGCGCGTTAAAATAAATATAGTGAAAACAAGAAGCATACCTCTTGGTAGTTTTAGCAATTGCCGATGTAGGGAAATAGGTAGGTGTAAGTGATATACTTGTACATAAAATACACAGCAAATATTTTTAAGAATATGTAAATGTGAAAAGGTCACAGAGGCAGAGATATGAGCAACTGAAGGAAGATTATGACCAGGAGCAGAAAGCCCAATCAGATAGAACCATTTTTCTCACCTGGGAAGTTTTCACAGAGAACCTCAACTGGAGTGTTCCGTTTTGTGTCACCAATCTTCTGATAACGCTCCTTCAACGTGTCTGCCTGCGAAACAACCAAAGGTAGGATAACAGTTAGGCAAACATGCAATATATATGGTTTGGCATCTACTCAGACAAGTAATCGCATGATGAATGCTTGCAGATCCGCAGCTTTGTGCAGAAGGACATTGAATTACACACACACACACACAGCAGTATACCTTAAGGCCTTGCCACGGAAGACTACCTCGCAGGAAATACATAAACATGTGTCCCAGGGCCTCCAAGTCATCTCTCCGGCTTTGCTCTAAACAACACAAATATCAGTTAATTTATATGCACCATCCCGTCTTAAATCATGTCATAGCAGACCTATGGCATCTCATGCAATTACAAGGTTGTAATATTAAACCCATTAGGTATATTTTGCAGATTTGCCTTATATGAAATTCCTCCCCACCAACTGAAATCTATGGATTTCATAAACCCATATGTAGCTCATATGGGTACATTTGGTTTAACAGCTCTGTCCTTTCAACAAGAACGTAATATAGAACCCAAATGTACTTAAAAGCTGTCTACATTCGACATGGATATGTTGGTTTTACATAAAGATTTAATGAAGCCCATCAGAAAATGATTTCTAGGGACTTATTCTGGATTTACATCAGTCAAAGACTTAGAAGTAAGATTCTGCGGTACAGGTTACAGATTAACATGGCGATCACATCTTTACTGATCCTCTGCACGGTGGGGCATTATAAGCAGAAGCCTCTGGTGAACAGAACATATGAGAAGGAGGATGGGCTAATGATAGCGTGAATCATTACAGCACCGATACAATAACAATTTACATAACAGTTTCCATAGAAATGTTCCGGTTATGTAATTCTCTATGCGCCACAAAAACAGAACAGCGAGGATATAGTATAAGCAAGAGGTTTGACAACAACAAGAGTACTGAAAGTCGCATCAAACGCAGCCTGATATTGCCAGCACATACACACTAAGTGAACCAAGCTTTGTGTACTTTCACAAGCCTCCAGTTTTCTAGTAAAAACCGAGAACGCATGTGAAGAGAGGAACACACGGATTATTTACTAAAGGCCATGTGTAGCTAACAAGGAAGGAAGCAGCTCAGGGTATGGTTTAACTCACGCCGAGAATAACCCATAAAGTCACATTATTCTATGCATCTCAACACCGCAGCTAAACAAAGCTATGTTGAAACTCAATTTACTGCAGCGGTGACAATTTTGTAGGAAATTCCTTAGAGCTGTCTTAATGAAAAGTACTTATATAGTTTTGTCTTATTTGCCAGTGCAACAGTTTTCGGGGGTGGCAGCAGGCTGTGGCAGGACCAGAATTATGAAATCAATTTCCTGTGCCGCCGCTCGCGTCCTTCTCCCCAGCCTTGCCAAAGCTTCCTGAACAAATCACCAACATAAAAAGTGAGAAATAATCATGCAGATTAGATACAGATGAAAATAAGCATTAGTTTTATTTGGTACATGAAACTGTAAAATTCCGGAAAAAGTGAAATATCTGCATGATCATTCCCCCCGGTAACATTATGACTTTGTAATTAACTCCCAGCCTTGAGATCAAGAGCTAAGGGAAAGAGTTTAGGAAAGAGCTATGTAGATTCTAGCACAACTTGTTGCAGAACTCGGCTTTACTCTGGTAAAAGAAGATCGGTGCCCTAACAGTGACACAAGTGCCGGACGTAGCTACATCTGTAAACTATTACCCGGGGTGATATGTCTTGTCTAGCGAGCGTTAAACTTATGTGCCACCATGGTGGCAAGGAGTGGCAGCCTGTGACAAAGCTGCAGAGGGGTTCCTAGAAACAAGATCAGATTGTTTACACGAATCAGACGAGAGCTCCCCATGGGTCTACTCCACACTGAGGGAGTCCCCGTGATCTCATACGATGCTTGGCATTTTAGTTCTACAGAGCTCTTTTTTAAATCTTGGTCCCAAGAGACAAAGGATTGTAATTAGAAAACCCATTATGCGCGGCTGTTTCTCCTCAGATGGGGCATTTGAGTCCAGCATTCTGTAACTCAGCAGAATTTATGAGGGATTAAGTGGTTTAAACATAAAAATAGAATTGTCAGTTAAAGTCGTATCATACTTTATAGAAGACAAACACAGAAATGTATCACCTGTTTCCTGTTACAGAAAGTATCATATTAACGGTCACATAACTGTACAAAACAGGGGACGTTAAAGCATATTAGGAGCCATTCAGGTTTTAGAGAAAAACTAAAATGTTTTGCACCAAGTAAATTGGCAGTAGTGCCGTGAATAATGAACACTTCGAATACATTTACTGGGATGTCTTAATCCATGATCGCATATGAGCCCCAACTATCACTAAAGCATAGTGGTTTCTTCTAGATTCACCCTCACTCCTGGTAACATATCAGGGAAAAGCAAATAAAACATTTCAAACCTTTCCCCAAGTGAGTATTAATGGACATGTATCTGGCCGTTCCCGTCAGGCTCTTGTGTTCACGGTAAGGTATGTGCTTTTTGGTTTCTGGGTCAATGTATTCCTTGGCCAACCCAAAGTCTATAATATGGATGACATGCTCCTTCTTGTTGCCTTGGCGGCCAATCAGGAAGTTCTCCGGCTTGACATCCCGGTATATGAGGTTCTTGGAGTGTACATATTCCATCCTTGAAATCTGAAAGAAAGAAAGAAAGTATGACTAGACCATTAGAATTGCTTAATTCCAGATTTCAAAATAAAGCACTCACAATTGCAGACTGTTCTTTCCTGTTTATTACTTTGCATGTAAACTGTTCAAATTGTCATTAATCATTAGCAAGCAATTGCTGGGGTGGTTATTGGAGTAAATAAACAAAAAATATACAGTGTGCTAACACACAAAAGTAAAAAAAAAAAAAAACACTATTAGTTCCTATGGTGACAACGGCTCGGCTCAAGCTGCCCCAGAATCACTTAATAAATAATTTTTAATAAAGAATTTTAAATGTCAGGTTTTTTTTTTTTAGTGTCTAAGATGTCTGCCTATAAGACTGTGATCTCTGCTACGTACAGACAAAAAGATTGGGTGGTTTGGAACAGAATTTGGTGGCCACATGGACCATCTAGTCTGCTCATCAAGCACCATTACAATCATTTTTCCTGTAACACTTTACAAAGAGTGTGCACGATATGAGAGAATCTACAGATTTCACAAAGATGCATAAATTACTGTCCTACAGGATGCAGACAGATGGGATACATACTTTTTTTTAATCATACTTACATTTTATGCATGTCAATACAGATAAAAACATTGCAGTAAATAAAAGCAAGATAATAGAGATGATTATATATATCTGCCCTCAAAAGAGGGAGACGTTGATGAACTGATCAGTTCTGGATCCCAAAAGTACAGCCATTGTTCCCATGACGGTACTTTCCTTTAAAAATGATATATATATACATACATATATATATACACACACACACACACACACTTATTGGTAGCAGAGCATTGTGGGTAAGCTTGAGCTATACTAAAGCACGAGATATACATCAACATTGTTTTGCTTACTGTGCACAAAAGACCAGCAGGGTAACAATAGCTCGCAGCACTCAGGAAACACTGCTCTCTACCTTCCATTTAAAACAATGAAATAAGATGTGGCAAACTATACTCACCAGCTGAATAGCAATCATCAGCACAGTCTTCAAGGTGAAAGTCCGATCACAAAGGTCAAACAAGTCTTCCAAACTTGGGCCCAGAAGCTCCAGTACCATGGCATTGTACTTTCCACATGGTCCAAAGTAGAAGACCTGAGGAAGCCCGTCAGCTGTAACAAGACAATGTATAAAAGATCGACAGGAAGAATTACATGATGCATCTACAGCTTTTAACTAGAAAGCAAGTAAAGAATACCTGGTGAAGACCTGGCCATACTTTTATATCATTTTATTATTGGCTTATGGTGGTAAGGAATACATTAACATTTGTCACAAAGACACATAAGCAGCAATTTTATCATTTATTTCACACAATTCCTCACCTACACATAATCTTCTATTTGAGAAGCTAGTTCCCATGAGCTGGAAGCATCGGAGATTGGAACATGGTACCCGATTGCGGTACAAGTGACAAAGCATAAATATTAATGCTGACAAATGGTCCTTTACGCAAGCCATGTACTGTTGCAAAAACAGCAAAATGTGTCTTTATTTAGGACAATATTCAGGCCTCACATCTGGCATGTCTGATGACAAACTGAGCTACTACCATGATCGTCTGGCTAGGAAAGGCGACACTGAATATAAATCACCAGGGGAAAAGAGGAACTAAGGGACAGACATGCAAAACCTGATGTAAGTTGTCCTGCTCTTCTGCCTAAAGAAGACAAAAAAACGACTTGGCACACATTGCTAAGCACACTATGAAGATATACAAATTAACCACATAAAACATGAGTGGGAGTCAAAACTGCAACGCTGCCTTTGATGATTACCGAAGATCTGACCAAGTTGCGACTATTGGATGGAAAAGGTAATTAAAAACGGTAAGACACACCACAAAGCATCTATGTCTAACCACAGGAACACTATGAACTGATAGGAAAGCTGTAGATAAGGGAAAGAGTATTGCATTCTTCTTACAGCCCAGAGCAGCAACGCCACCAAAAGTCCTTGCAGCCACAACGTAACCACGTTTTAAGAAGGACTGGCATTGTTAAAGCGTTAAAGAGAACATATTACATGCATAATTGGCTTTTAAAAAGAAAAACAAGCTATAATGGGCTGAAGAAAACTTATTTTACAACCTAGTGCATGGTTAGTTTTTCCAAAGCTCCTATGTATAGCAGAATAGTAGTGTGTGCTAATGTGCCATGGTACCCTCCTTGAAAACTGAGGTCTATACAAGATGAAGGTGTTACAGGTCAAGGGTATACTGGGTGAGCAGCAGACACTTAGTATGACTTAGTATAACTTTTTTCTATGGTTTGGGCCGTTACACGAGGCTTGAATCGTGTCTAGAGAATGTAATTGAAGCAAGTACTGTAGTTTGGGGTAGCCGTATTAGTCCAGTGTATACGAATGCAAAAAAACAGAATGTTGCAGAATCTTGTAATACCTTTTTTATTGGACTAACAGTATTTAAAATAATAGACGAGCTTTCGGGAGTCCTCCCTTTGTCAAGTCAAAAGCATTTCTGACCAAGCAAGTGAAAAACACAGTTTAAAACAGTTTAAAACTGACCAGTACATGTTCTGATACAGGGTTAAAACAGGGGTTAAAACAACAAGGTAGAGAATTTGCAGACAAAAAACTAAGAGGGTCGTAAATAGTAAATAGTGGCATATACTGCACAGATAAGGCTAGGGGGGAGCAGGGGGGAGGATGTAGGAGAGAGAGAAGAAAAAAAGGGCACAGGTTATAGGAAGTTTTGATAATGTGCTAAGAAGCTCAAATCCACATTAAGTCCTCTGTTTTTACAATCATAAAAATGTATCATTTTGGCTTCAAATGTCTTTCTTTCTTGGGTGTTTTTGAAATGACCTCTCAGTGTTTTGATTTTGAGGTCATGTATGGAGTGACCGGTTTGGGTAAAGTGGTGCCCAACTGGGGTGCAAAAGTTTTCTTCATCATGATGGTTGATGGAGTATCTGTGTAGATTCATCCTTTTATTAAGTTGCTGGCAGGTTTCACCGATGTAACACCCTATAGCACATTTGGTGCATTGAATCATGTATACAACATTCTGTGAAGTGCATGAGTATGATCCTTTAATATTGTATGTCTTGTTGTTGTGGGTGGCTGTGTTGCTGGTACAGATGTGTTGACAAAGTTTGCATCTAGCTTTGTTGCATGGTTTGCTTCCATTATCTGTGTGTGTTGTTTCAGTATGTAGTTTGCTACTCACCAGCTTTTGTTGGAGATTAGCTGGTTGTCTGAAGGCCAAGATGGGGGGTTCAGGGAAAATTTCTTTTAACACCTCATCCTCTGCTAGCATTGGTTGCAGATCCTTGATGATTTTTCGGATTTCTTCTAGGGCAGGATTGTATGTGGCTACCAAAGGTATGCGTGAGGATGTTTGTTTGTCTCTGTATTGCAACAGGTGTTCACGTGGGGTTTGTAGCGCAGAGTTAATTTTCTTATCGATTATCCTGGGTTTGTATCCCTTTTGTTTGAATGTCTCAGACAGTGTTTTAAGATGCATGTCTCTGTCATCAGTGTTGGAACAGATGCGGTGGTACCTGGTGGCTTGGCTATGGATGATGCCTTGCTTTGTGTGCCACCCACAACAACAAGACATACAATATTAAAGGATCATACTCATGCACTTCACAGAATGTTGTATACATGATTCAATGCACCAAATGTACTATAGGGTGTTACATCGGTGAAACCTGCCAGCAACTTAATAAAAGGATGAATCTGCACAGATACTCCATCAACCATCATGATGAAGAAAACTTTTGCACCCCAGTTGGGCACCACTTTACCCAAACCGGTCACTCCATACATGACCTTAAAATCAAAACACTGAGAGGTCATTTCAAAAACACCCAAGAAAGAAAGACATTTGAAGCCAAAATGATACATTTTTATGATTGTAAAAACAGGAGGACACACTATCAAAACTTCCTATAACCTGTGCCTTTTTTTTTCTCTCTCTCCTACATGCTCACCCCTGCTCCCCCCTTGCCTTATCTGTGCAGTATATGCCACTATTTACTATTTACGACCCTCTTAGTTTTTTGTCTGCAAATTCTCTATCTTGTTATTTTAACCCCTGTTTTAACCCTGTATCAGAACATGTACTGGTCAGTTTTAAACTGTTTTAAACTGTGTTTTTCACTTGCTTGGTCAGAAATGCTTTTGACTTGACAAAGGGAGGACTCCCGAAAGCTCGTCTATTATTTTAAATACTGTTAGTCCAATAAAAAAGGTATTACAAGATTCTGCAACATTCTGTTTTTTTGCATTCGTAATTGAAGCAAGAAATACCAAAGGCACACTGTGCTGGTGGGAGTCTCCAAAACACTACGGGACAACCACTAGGTGGCGCTTATTTACACCTTTTGATAAATGGAGAAATATCAAGAATCTGAAATCACTGAAAAATAAAGCGCAATAACAAACACTGTTGACTAAGAAAAGCACCAAACTACGTATTAAAAAATAATTCACATCTGGAGATACATGCAGCTTATTATGCAGACATATAGGATTCTTGATTTCCTTGTACCCATTATGTTTTAGTGATGAATAAAGTATTTAGTATGTGCAATAGCGTATTAGAAACTTTAGGACAAGCTCTGATTACAATCTGCAGCCATTGTCTCTAATTCCAGGACAGCATTTAAAAAGTGCAAGAAACTTTGAATCTGGAGAGAACAGAACTACGCAGAATAAGCATACCTGTGTTCCCAAGTTGCTTGTAAAACCGGTATTCCAGGTGAAGCTGTGGAGCTCGAGATTTGATTGGTTCCTAAAAAGCAAACACATCATCATTTTACTTTTAAAGCTTTCACAAGTTAGACAGCACTTGTTAGAATACATGAGGTATGGTAAACCGACAGAAATGTAAGCTGGGGGGTGAACAAAACGGGGGAGCGGCTCGCAATCTTACATGGGTAGGCTTAAATGTATTAAATAAAGCTTTTTTAAGAAATTCATGTTGGGAGGTTTAAGAGTCAGTCACAGGTCAAAGGGATTTTAAGACCTGGTGATATGCTTTAACATGCAATGATGGATGCCTCAGTGCCCCCCCTTAAACGGTAGGTAACATTTATTTAAAAGGGACAGCAAGCAAGGATAAGCCCTTTAAACCATGACAACCGAGAGGTCCCTTGAAAGCAACATATATTGGGTAAACCACAGTCCACTGTACAGCACTGCGGAATATGATGGTGCTATATAAATCAATAACTTTGAAATAACATTACATGTCAATTTAAATATTCACTACATTGATAATGATGACTAAGTCAGGAAGGAAGAGAATGCACTGCGGGATCATCGTCTTCACAAAGCAGCGAGAATAAGTGGTTGAACAAGCATGTTGTGCGTTTAAAGGTCAGGTGATGTATAAAAGAAGACGCCAGGAGTTAAAGTAGTACAATATTGAATAAAGGAGAGGGTGGAGAAAAAAAAACACTATGATGTCAATAGTACTTAATCTCACAAAAGAAAATGACAATCTTCCAATTCATCAGTTCTTCAAGATATCACAAAGCTAATGGATTGTGGCGACATCTACATATTTCATGTGGGTTACGTAGACATGGAGGCTTCAAAAATAACAAAAAACACATTCATATAAGGCGGAGTTGCCTCACTGTATTCATCCTGCCAACATTGTGCTACTTAGAAATTCTCACTGTGAACTTGTTATATCGCTAGCAGGAGGAATTCTACCAGAAACGTGTTAACTAAGCTCGGTGATGCGAGGACAATGCAGAAGGGTGTTAAAAAAGGGGACGTAGGTTGCTTCTAGCCTTATTTTATTTTTTATTAACGTCAAAAACACAGGGTACAATGGGCATAGCGCTAATTAAAAGGGTTTGTGTCTAATTTATCATATTACATACCATATGTACGTTAATTCAATGGGTGTTGCAAAGGTTGTCCTAATATAGCCTTATTGATCAATCAGCCCCTCTCCATTATACAAGATTACACAAATGACAAGTACATTGGCTATGGGCAGCCATTTTGCGTCAGTAGACCACAGCTCTGTTATTTTCATTTCATTATCAATTTTAAAATTTACGCACATCTACGCTGTGAATTCTCACCACACATAACATACTGCTGAAAATGGGCATAACAGAAGGGAATACTGTGTTATCGACACATTCCAGCTTTGTTTTTAATCAAATTCCCATAGCAACATATGTGCATTTATGTGTCTGTGGAATCAGCAAACCTAAGCAGCCCACGTAATAACAGGGAGGAGGTTTTCTATACCATATAGACACAGACTATGAACGGAGGAAGATAATGCTAATTTACAGCTTATCTTCCTAAATGAGGCACAAACTTGTAGCGTTTTGTTTTACTGTGGCTGGTGACCGGGAGAGGAAGAGGAGAAAACATGTACAAGGTCAGGTAAACAAAGCAGCGCGTAAATGACTTCCTGCCTGCATATTCCTATATGGCTGACTGGCATTGTGCACACGGGTGGGGTTTCCTCCGGCCAGAAGAATGCTGTCCGGAGTGTTGTTATGCCTGCATGTGTTGGGGATGCCCTCAATGAAAACGCTGAGGCTGCCATGATTACTTTATACCAAGTGAAGGGTCAATGCAGAACAAAAACGTTGCATTGCTATGAAGCTTTTGATGATAGAGATAGCCCCGTGATCATGTTTGGCGTATCCAAAACTCCTGAGGGGTTTCTGAGCCTCTCGCCCTAGCACTTCCTGCGTGAAGATGTGGCGGTGTGGAGGAAGTTGACAGGACAGACACATAAGCAGGAAGAGGAAGGAAACATGTTCGCATGTCAGGAAGAAGCAGATAAAGTCCTGCGGATGGAGGCAGTAACACACTCACCAGTTTAATTGCCACATACTCATTGGTGTAAAGATTCTTCCCTAAAAAGAAAAAAAAAACACTGGGTTACAATACTAAATAAAAATATAGTCATTACATACATGAATATTCACACAAATACCAATGCTCAGATTTTTTGTGAATTACCAACTACAAAGATTTGATGTTTTTTTTTTACCTTGTCCTCAAAATGTAATTGTGAGGCATTTTCTCCCATTAAATTATCAACCGTTCTAAAAGCTAGTTAAAAGCTCTTATAAAAACAGCACTAACATCAGAACATACGTAATGGATGGGAAGAATAATTACTTATACGACATAATGTTATTTTGCGTTTACAGGTTTTTCCGTGCTTTTCTTCTCGGTTTTCTTTGATGTGCCTATTCCATGGATTGTATTAAGGCAGCGTGTAAATGCAGACCATGTAGAGATCCGATGCGCCGTTTGCATGGCACGGTAGTCACCAAAACCCTAAATCTATCGCAGGAATTCAGCCCTAGAGGAAAGGGTTAAACACCCTTTGGCACAGGCATGAAAAGAATACAAAGCGTGCAAAGGACATGAAAATGAAAGTTCAGATAAAGGATTCTACCTACAGATTGGTTTGCTAAATAAGATGGTGTGTGTGTGTTCTCTTGCCACCTCCATGCTGTATCTAGTTGCAACTCTGCCCAATTTTAATCCAAAATTCAAACCCTGAGATATTGTATCTTTAAAATCTGTGAAGTTAAATACATTCCCGCAGGAAAAGATTCATCTCCTTAGATGATGTATTATCAGAAAGAGAAGGAAAAGCCTGCAATTTAATCCTCCAGTGAGTCATTACCTGAGGGAAGGGAGTAGGAGTAAGCAGTGATTACAAGACACATGTACCATGATGGGGAGTGCCTAAAGGGCTGCCACCTGGATTTGTGCGCTCTCTCTATAAATGGAAATTGAGAAAATGGGAAAAGGGAATGAAAGTATGGAAAATTAAGCCTTGTACATAACGTAGCAGATGCCTGCATTAACCAATAATCTGCCCTATGAATGTACGTTCATATTTAGTGTAGGCTATTTCCTCTTATTGAATGTAGATTGTGAGGGACTCCAAAGACCACAAACATGACAAACAATTGAGTATTGGAGGTAAAGCGATGAAGTGTGTGTGTATGTGTGGGGGGGGGGGAGCGTGAAAGAGACGACGGGATGATTTTTTTCCTCTTTCAGAACAAATAACAAAATCTACACTTGCTACATGTATATAGGCATTATTCTAGCAGGATCTATTAAGCAAACTCTCCGAGTCCTTGCACTGCCTGTGGCAAAAACAATAGATGGCTTGGTCTTAATCACCCAACAGGACACAAACTCTATGGAGTACCGCACATGCCGATATTAGAGAGACTTCCTCCCTTGAATCATATTTTTTTTTCTTATTCATTGAATATCCATGAACCAAATAGTATACACTATATGAAATGCGCCAAAAAATTTAAATAAATCCATAGGACCACCCCTTAAAAATTCATTTGAGAAAAATGGATGCTTGCGACCTGAAACCATCCCCCGGGCCAGAAACTATGAGAACAGCACTGCACGACACATTCGTTCAAACATAAAGCAAGATAAAAACGAAGGGTATATTTAAAACAGAGATCAACCCTAACTGGAAAATTAAATGGCATCCAATCTGGGAGGTCACGCTGATTACCCCAGGGGGATCGATAGCATTTTGTCACTGAACACAACCCAGTGCCTCGGAAATAGTGGCAAATCGAGCAAAAGAGACTACGATACAGGAACACATTGTAAAGAATGGTAAAGAAAACGTATTTGACTCCCCTCCTAAAATTACTATTTGTATATTAACATTCAACATCACTGCAGATATTAAGACTCTTTAATGTTTATTATGACCCATGTATAATATATTCGTATTCCGCAGTGCTGTACAATGGGTAGATATTGTTAATTAGGCAAAAAAAGTGAGGGCGGCCCTGCTCAAATAATATTACGATTTCTGAAGTGTTTCTAATGTCTTTTCCTTTGAATCTATTTACAGTACATCCCCATGTAGTTGATGCAGAGACCAACACGGGTGTGCATGAACTTATATATATATATATCTCAATACTGTTTGAACTAGTATATTAGAGCATTAGAGACAAAAAATGATTCTTTTGGCTGTTTGGAAGAGGTACAGAATTTTGCTCTGTCTGCAACAGAAAAGAACAAAGTAGCACCCTTGTCTGCCAACCATCTCTGTGTCCCTGTCTCCTATTTTCTGCAGCTCTGATTCTTGCCTTGCCTCCTCTTGTTCTGCTTCTCCCCGCTATGTACTCCTGGCCCCTGGAGTGCTTCCACAACCGGGCAGAGCCTTGGCGCACAAGACGACGACATCACGGCCTACTGGAAGAATGGGCTGTGGCTCTGTCTCTTTGCAGATGTAAACCAAGAGGCCAGAACAATGCAAAAGGATTCACGTGCAGAAAGGATTCCTTTCCTTCATTGATTTGTCTGCATTATTACAGCCTCTGAGTACTTCGTCAAAAAGGCGGAGCCTCAGCCCTTGGGATGCCTGGAATCGAGGGAGTGTCTGCATGGAGGCTCCGCCCTGTTGCGGAAAAAGAAGACACGAAGAACAAGAGGAGCTGAGAAATAGGACATGGGGTACACGTAAGGGGTTTTGAAGTGAACACATGGAGACCTTGAGAAAGAGCGTGAATGAGGGTGAGTGACAACAAACTTCATTTCCAAATCTGAAAAAGCTCTCTGAAGTTTGTCTGAAACGAACGGGTAGGAAAACAACGAAAATAAATATTTGCCGGGAATGTTGTTTATGGTCCATGTGCACAAGTCTAGGGTTTGCCCTATGTGGAACTCTGCAGAGAAACCCCCCCACAACTGGTTTGGAAACTTATTAACAGGCTGCTACAGTGTATGCTTTCAGTCACTGTGGGATTCAGGGGAAATGTAGTTGAATATGCAAGAACTATTAGTAAAACATAATACAGTGTAATGCCTTCAGAATACCGTACATAAGACATTGTTATTTCATCCACTCCTAAAGAGCAAGAACTTATCTGTAACATGTTAATTGTTTTTGGAAGGTGATATCAGTTAACTACATGACTAGCGAGACATACTGGATGAATTTTATAGACCGTTAGTCTCACTTTAGGTTTATAGGTTATGGCATACATTCAGCGACTCCTAATCAAAGGTGTGGCTATGTAAATATGTTTATACTTTGCAGAAAGTGAATCAGAATGAAATCAGGATCGATAGAGCATCACTATAAATGCAGCCATCAAAAATGTATTCACATAACACAATTTATGTCACTGTGGTTATCCAAGGTGAAAGCTTAACTTCTAAGAGTGAATGAAATCTCAGTTATCGACATTAACTATTTCAATGCCTGAGGGGCAAGGCTAGGTCTTTCCTAACCCGTAAGACATTCTACTTCCACTGAAACTAAAGTTAACCCTTGGGGACCAGAAATAATGAGTGGTAACATGGATAATATTTTCTCAGAAGAGGCAGCAGCAAAGTGATCACACATTTCTGGATTAGCCTGGTGTTTCGGATCTGCTCATCTACTCAACAAAACATCACACTGGCAAGATAGAAGTCACATAATGGGAGTTAACGTTAGCTGCAGCACTTTACCCGTTGCTAATTACACAATTGGTTCCGATAGGGAGGGATATAAAATCTGAGACCTACACAGATGTCAGATCTGGAATCTCTAATTTGCAACCCATGCTCACCGGGTAATGCAAAATACCTCTTACAGCATCATCCTTCATCACACAGCAGCAGCCATCCCACTTCTGGTACGAAAACATATGACTTGCTTTCACAGTATCAATAGTTTATAGTATATTTTTCTCCTTGGCCATAAAATACATTGCTGCATACGATGGACAGGTAATTTGATGACCTTCTCATCTTAAATACCACAGGGTTACCATAGACATTGTTTCTGATAGGAGAAGCACTATTTTATCTGTGTCGGTCATGGATTGTACATCGCTCTCCTATGAAAATCATTACTCAGGTCAAATATTTGAACTGTGAAGTTTCTGGCCCTTACGCTATATTCACAGTGCTTAAGAATGGCAAAAAAGGTGACAATTAACCAGAGAGCTACACTAAATTGTAATAGCTGAAAGAAATCATGTCCTACCATATCCTTTATCACATATCCTTTATGCATCATCAACAAAGTACTTCATTTAAAAAATGGAAAAATACATTGCTAAGGCCATTTCCATGTAACCTATTGTAATAAAGAGCAGCTTACCTAGCCGTAGCTCCCCGAAATTCCCACATCCGATCTTCTTCCCCACCCGGAAGTTGGGTCCCACCATGAGGACCCCTGAGGAAGTGGTAGAGCTGGATGGGCGGGAACTATGACCAGTCCGCACAGGCATAGCTTTAGCCGCTCGTTGCCTATCATCCTTCTCCCTGTTGCTATGGTCCATGTTCCTATACCATAAGAGCTAGATCCGGGGATCCCTGCGCAAGCTAGGGAGTTCCCAATCCGCACAGGCCACAAAAATAACGGGTGGTAGAAAAATATCCAGCTGAGTATCCTCAGGGGCCGGAGGAACAGATCACATCACAGCGCAGATTTAACACAGGAAAGTCTCAGAGCGACTCAGCAACTCCATAACAAAGGAATCCCATTGTATATTCACAGAAGTGCCTATGAAAAGAGGAAAGGATAAAGTTAATTGAAGAACAGGTCAAGTTACTGCAGAACATTGACAGAACTCATGCCCCGTGACAGGTGCACTGCAAACTCAGAGGGGAAATACGACTACTGCTTACAAGACAAGCGCGGAAGCCAAATTGGTAGCAATAAAACATTACAGCATTATAACATGTACTAGAATTACATAAAGAAAGAAACCTACCGACACACAGCAACGAAAGGTGGCAACAACATTTGTGAGAATTCATCTGGCGTAAAGTCATGTAATTAAACTGCTGGGAAGCGGCATACACTAGCTGTTCATTTTCTACTAACAGTCAGTCACGCTCATTTTTAACTTGGGACAGACTAGAACATGTGTGGGTTACGATAATCTAATGATACAAATTATAGAGACTATAGAACAGGTCTCCATATTGTTTACAAAACATTAGATGCCATCTCCAGTTCAGAGAACAAAGAAAGATCTAAGTCATATCTGATGCACTGGAAGCAATTGCATCACATCAAAAGCTTGTTTTCTGTAATCCTGTACATGAGCCGTCACCCACATTATCTTAACAGTAATTAAGGTCGAAAAAGTGAAGTTTATTAAGTTCACTCTTGTTTCAATGGTCATTTTCACTAAGATGTCTTGCTATTTGCTAACATTGGTGCTTCAATAAGATTTTCTTGGTTTGAGTCTTGTAATTAATGCATATCAACTGAAGAAAAGCTCAACTTTGCCAGCTTTCCAATCAACATTATGCTATTAAATCAATTTCCTCATCCATTCAGAACTCGACCTTTTGGAATCCATATTATGGTAAATGAGCCAAAAAGCCACATATTATACTATGTACCGTATTGGCTCGAATATAGGCCACACTTTTTTACCCCACTTTAAGTCTTTAAAGTGGGGGTGCGGCCTATAATATAATTTATTGCATTGGACAGTGAATAATCTAAAACAAAAAAAAAACGGCATATCAAAAAAAAACTTTACTTTTCATATAACATATCTATTAACTGTATAATCATTTGTACCAACAGATGCTTTGGTGTCATTAAGCCTGCAGCTACTTGTACACTCGAACATGAAATCATATAGCATTCAACTTAATAAACAAAAACTCTGTCGGTAATAATTATGACTATAAAAATGTTTAAGACAGGTTTGACCTTAAAGTTCTTTTGTTTTAAAGTTACAACCCAGTGGAAATTGAGTCTATTTTGTGTATTTAATAAACTATTTTGCTCCAACATTGATCACACTGCCCTGATGGCTTCCTGGTGATACTCACAAGAACCTATAAAAAGTGCAGAATATACACACAGTCATGTGGAAAATAAAGTACTCCCTTTTTGAATTCTATGGTTTTACATGTCAAGACATAATTTGTTGTAAAAATATTAGGTAAATACAACCTCAGATTAACAAAATATGAAACATTACACAGTGCCATGATTTATTCAACAAAAATAAAGCCAAAATGGAAAAGCTGTGTGAAAAATTTCATATGAATTAAGGTGCTGCTAATCAAATGCCTTTGATTCATAGATCAGCAAGTATGAACACTTCTACAAAAGTCAAATTTTTAGCAGTTTGTTGGTGCTTGTGTGTTAACACAATGCCAAGGGAGAAAGACATCAGCAATGATGTTAGCGAAGCAATTGTTGCTGCCAATCAATCTGGGAAGTTTTATAATGCCATTTCCGAACAATATAAAGACCATAATACTACAGTGAAAGATTATTCAGAAGTGGAAAATATTAAGACAGTTGCCAATCTTCCCAGGAGTGGACATGCCAGCAAATTCACAGCAAGGTCAGGACATTCAATGCTCACAAAAAGTGCAAAAAAAAAACCCAAGACATACATCTCAGACTCTACAGGCCTCAGTAAGCATGACGTTCATGACGGTACAATTAGAAAAAGACTGAACAAGTATGGTTTGTTTGGAAGGGTTGCCAGGAGAAAGCCTCTTCTCTAAAACAAAAAAGCCATAACACTGCTTAGGTTTGTAATCTTGTATCTGAACGAAACACAAGACTTCTGGAGTAATGTCCTTTGGACAGATGAGACCAAAGCGGGGATGTTTGGCCATAACGCACAGCGCTACTCAAAAAAACAGACAGCATTTCAACACAAAAACTTTATACCAACTGTTAAGCATGGTGGTGGAGGAGTGATTTAGGCTTCTTTTAGAGCCACAGGACATGTGAACCTTTCAGTCATGGAGTCAACCTTAAACTCCTCCATATACCAAAGTATTTTAGAGTCAAATGTGAGGCCATTTCCCCAACAGCTAAAGCTTTGTGGAACAAGACAACGATCCAAAAGCACACCAGCAAATCTACAACATAATGGCTGAAAAATACAAGAATCAAGGTGTTGAGTCAAAATCCAGACCTCAAGCCGATTGAAGTCTGTAGCAGGACATTACTAGAGCTGTGCACAAACAAATGACCGCAAACCTCAATGAACTGAAGCAACATTGTAAAGAAGAGTGGGCCAAAACTCTCCCACAATGATGTGGGAAACTGAAACTCATACAGAAGACGACTACTTCAGTTATTGCTGCTTGAAGATGGTTCTACGAGCTATCATAAGGTGTACTTAGCTTTGTACACATGGCTTCATCATTCTGGCTTTTTTTATGCATTTAGAACACCCCCTCCATAAACCTGGACTATCCCTAAGTGCACTAGAAACTAGGTTTGGACTGTGTTTGCTCTATCGAGCGTTGTTTCTTTTCTGTGAAAGCAATGACTCACTTATTGTTTTTTGGTTAATTTACATTGCAGCTGCCTTTTGACAACAGCCTGGCAGTGGTGCCAGGTATCTGGGTATTTGCAGCACTATATGGCACTAAGAGGGCATCACATGCTTCCAATGATTGTCATCTTGCATCAGGCGTAGCCATTGAACCCAGTCCACCCTGTTAAGACTGGGGGTGTAGGGGGATGAAAAGGTTAAAGTAATCAAGCGAACAGTGATTTTCAAACATTGTTAAATCAAGTCCCAGGAGGAGTCTATCATTAACCAGCAGCAAGTCTAATTCATAGGTGTCCACTTTTAACAGCTGATATGACATCAGGAGAGCAAATCTTGGCTCAATGAGGAGCCAGAAAGTCCACCAGAAGAGAGCCAGCACAAACAGGTCATTGGGGGTGTTCAAAAGTACATTGAGAGGGACCATTACTAGAGATGCAGATCACTTAATGTCCTGCTGCTCCCAACAAGGAGATTGCACCTACCCCAGCTCAACCAGTCTTAATATTTGATTGTCAGTAGAGCTTGGAAAGGTCATGTGCATTGTGCAATATACTAGGTTCATTTCCCAGAAGATCCTGTAATAGGACTGCAGTTTGCATCTCTCATTTAGGAGCCCTAGTGTGCATCGACTGCCGATAAACATTCGTTCAAAGATATGAAAGTACTGAGAAAAGGATTTAGGCTTTAAAGAAAAACACCAAAAGACAAAAATACAAGAGAAGCTGAAAACACCCTTACAGATGACATGTTTTATTGTACAAAGCTGTGAAAACAAAGTAAGAGTAAATACACCGACTCTGGTTGCAACCATTATCCATCATCTCAGATCTCTGACAAGAACAAATAACGTACCCAGATGGCGGCTGCCGCCGCAGAGGTTTGCTGCCTCCGACCTGACAGACAGCAGGTAGATAAGGAGGCCGCTGACTGCAGACCAGACTACATAAAAGGGAGAGCAGGGACAGGTTTAAGAGACAATAGCACAAGTAATAGTGTGAGCAGTACAGTCCAGTAATGATTTCTTCATGAAGTTTCCATTTAATACACACTGTTCCCTGAAACAATGTCAAAACCATCATTCGGCTTCCACAAAAACCACGACGCATGAATTACTGTTACCAGCTTACGAAAAAGGGAGAAAAAGGCACAACTATGCAGTCAATAAAATGGGTTTATAGCTCAGCGTTTCTCCATTGTATACAGGCAGTTTTTATGCTCTTTCCCCTCGACTCCTGAGTAATCACTATGGCAGCAGCAGTGGTATGCATACTCTATTCCAAATTCTTGGAAAGGCAATTTCCTTAAGTTTATACCTTTTTTGTTAATGGATCTGCAGACAGCAGTGCTTGGTTGGTGTGATCCTGTAAAGTTCAACGCCAAATTTATGGAGAGTTGGGTAATTCACATGAACCAAGCTGAAAATAGAGCTGTTATATCGTGTGTGACTATCAAAGCTTAAAGATCACAACACACACCCAACCAGGCCTTCACAAACCTTGGGCACCGGGTTGCCATCATGAATGGGGCATGGGGCATGTAAAGCACAGCACTCGCCTCACCACGCCCCACAGGAAAGCATAGGGTGCTGCATTCACAATGTAAAAAAGACAGGCAGCGGCGTGGCTGGTCTCCACCAGGTGAGAGGGGAAGGGCGAGTGTGGGGGATAGCATATGAGTGTGTGTACATTATAGTGTCAATGTGTACATGTGTAAACGTATAGTGCTGGAGTCAGTGTGTACTGTATTGTAGTGCCCGATTCTATGTGTATGCATCCGTAGTAATACTTTGTGTAATTATATATACATATAGTTTAATGTGAGTGTGTGAGTGCATGTGTATTATAGTACAGTGTTTATGTTCCAGCACGGCATTAGCATGATTGTGTTTGTCAGCATACAGTGTCGAGAGTGAGTATTAACGTAGTGTTTGCAAGTGCGTACATGAGCAAAGAATGTTAGTCAGTGTGTCTGTTACTATAGGGTGCTGGAGTGTGTAATTGTATGGCAAGGCCCAACAAAAAAAAAAACAGGTGCAAGGAAAATAAAAACTATTAAAAAAAAAAAAGACCCCTGTGGCCAACATTCCAGATGCCCAAAACGAGACACCTTTGTTGGACTAAAGGAGCAACCAGCAGCATAGGTTGATAGGTTGGCAGGAGAGTGTCAGGAGCAAGAGGGCCCAGAGGCATGGCCACCAACCTTGAGGCACTCAGCTGCAGAGCGTTGAGGTGGCCAGGCAGGACATGTTGCAGCACATTGCCTGCAAAAGTGGGGCAGCTATGCAATATCTGAAACAAGTAAAACACAAGATTTAAAGAACAGAACTGTACTCTCGCCTCAGTGTAGCATGCTTGCTCAGTGTCCCATTGCAGGCCAGTGGGAGGGAGAGCAATCTATTCTTAGATACCGGTAATACTTTAACCAAACCTTTCCGATTGAAGCTTTTTTTTTTTGCCGAGGTCAATAACCTTAGGCAGGGATTTTTCTCTCAGATAAAGAAGATTCCATGTTGCGTTTCCATATAAGCACTTAATATATGCAAACTGGCAATTCTCCATGCCAACAAATTATCAATTCCAACTCTCCCAACTACATATATGATTACTGCCTCGCCTAAGATTCTCAAGAATGTAAACATTCTCTCTAAAGCCAATCTCTAGTGCTACCTGCTCACGTACAATCTGCTTAAACAACGCAGGTGGGGTCCCAAATTACAACTTAAAAACTTCCGGCTTTGCTATTCAAGTGCAATCTTCACCTAAAGTGGAACTTCATCTTTAGTTTTCTCAGTATGTGGCATATTTTTATTGCCATTAATGTCTGCCAAGTAGATCTTTGTAACTACAAGCAGACAGGCAGGAAGACATTGATAAAGTTTTGCATCGCAGCCTCTTAGTTCTTGGTTGACCTGTAAGATTTACATGCAGTGCGCTCTGTGTGCGCTACAACTTGAATCCACGCTATTTTTGGAAATGCAGGCGCTTTCTACTGTTTCTCCGACAATACACAGTATGCATGGCTGTACTGCGTGGATGGGGTAGAAGCGTAAATCTGAACAACACTGGAGATAAAGCGAGTTTTTGAGTGCTGGATCCAATTGTTGATTAATTATAAATGTGACTGTTCCCATTTAACACACAAAACTCAGTTGCACTTTTCCTGTGCAGATCAAGTGTGCGCCAAATACAAGCATTTTCCCTTTATATAAATACAAAATACCCTACTCCATCCCCATAGCAGCTCTGCTGCAGCCACTTTATTCTTCCCTTTTGTGTAGCTATAAATAACCTCTGAATCTTACCCTGCAGGCAGCACCGATTGATTCCACAGATCAAAAGGACTTATTAACCTGGGTGGTGGTTTCCCAGCTCTATCCATTTCCTTGATGACCGGCCTGGCCCTGCATCTTACCTCACTAATCTCTGCTGACTGATCAAGAAGCTACACTGCACTGATGCCTTTCCTAAAAGAGACAGACACACACAACCGATGCCTCTCCTAAAAGAGAGAGACACCCACCACCGATGCCTCTCCTAAAAGAGACAGACACCCACCACCGATGCCTCTTCCTAAAAGAGAGAGACACCCACCACCGGATGACTCTCCTAAAAGAGACAGACACCCACCCGCGAGCCTCTCCTAAAAGAGACAGACACACACCAAAAAGAATGCCTCTCCTAAGGGACACCACCACCATGGTGCTCTCCTAAAGAGACAGACACACACCACCGATGCCTCTCCTAAAAGAGACAGACACACACAACCCATGCCTCTCCTAAAAGAGAGACACCCACCACCGATGCCTCTCCTAAGAGACACCCACCACCGGTGGCTCTCCTAAAAGAGACAGACACACAACCGATGCCTCTCCTAAAAGAGACACACACCACCGATGCCTCTCCTAAAAGAGCCCCCCACAGCACCGATGCCTCTCCTAAAAGAGCCCCCCACAGCACCGATGCCTTTCCTAAAAGAGCCCCCCCAATACAAACACATGGCACCTCTACTAAAAGAGCCCCCCACCGCTTTGTAAGACTGCTCAACCTTAAAAATACTAAACTTCCATTATATAAAAGGAAGAAATGTTAATTTAGGAATACTGTTCCCTCAGCCAGTGTCCCCCCCCCTAAATCCAGACCACGCTGGAGCCTCATCTCTACTATCAACTGTCCAGAATAAAGAAATAAGAATCATATCATTCACAATGTTTGTTTAATATTTGTTTCTAAACCATAAGTGATTTGCTACATGATATAAAATAAGCCACCACTTGCTGGAAGTGTATGTTTATAGAGCTTCTAATTAGACGTACAAGGGATCTGTTCCATTAAACCTATTGCAACAATATGGAGCATAACACCCAACGACTGGAGGCTTTGTGCCTCTCCATGTAACCATGCAGAGGGGGGACAGATTCCCTTTATTTGTTTAAATTTCAGATAGTAGGGGGAATTCAGTGAAGCATATTTTAAGAATATTTTGATTTAACTACACTGGTTTTCTTTGTCATTCTCATACTAAACAATGGGTCAAATATGTAAGTACTCTATAGCAATGTACAATACATGAATAGGACACATAATTTAGGCTTACAAGAACAAACGGTGAGAGGGGATTTACACAATGACGGATATCTGACGGCATGAAAGTTTGCCCTCCACTAGCCAAAGCAAGAGTCATATGCATAAGCCGGCCGGCGCTGCATGGCGGGCGACAGGTAGCAGACCCAAGGAAATGCTGCTCATTTCAACATTAGTTGGGCATCAGACACAAACACCTTTAAGAAAGTTATCTTTATCGCTGGACAGCCACACACAGAGAAGGGACTTGCAGTAACTCCATCACCAGGACCCCCATACCACAGCGTGTTAACACCGAGATGGATAATGTGCCATCCCAGGGCAGCTCAGGGAAAGATTGGCGGCATCTGCTAAATACTGAATTTGCTTGCCTGCCCCATTTTCAACATCCATAACAATTTCAGTTTCCCCATTTCACTAAATAGACAAACTTATTTTATAGCTTAAGGGCAGAAGGATGAAATTTAGTGGTAGCCTAAAAAATAAATATGTATATGTATATTCCACTGAATTACACCCATGAGCAGATAAAGATTATTCAGCAAAAGCAAAATAAGAACAGTACCAATTAAACACACAAGTAGCCTGTAGTAACATTTTAATGAATGCTACTAATGTGTAACAGTGAAAATAATTTATCAAATATGGGGCCAAGAATTTGGATTGGGTTAAAATATCTAAAAACCTATAGTATAGTTACACCAACCCACTGGACTGCCCTCTGTAGAAAAGAGGAGCGCTGACAGATTTTCCTGCACGGGCACAGTGGCTTGAAAAGTGGGGATTCTACTTCAATTCCATTGTTTAAACCTTTAAAATCTAAATTCCGATTAAAATTAAAGCATTGTGAATATTAAGTCGAGAGAACCGGCTGGCTGCCGTCATCACCGTGCCAGGGGCGAGAGGAACATACCACTGAAACCCCTGCTCATTCCATGCTCCACTGCCACTTGAACTATTCTCAAAATGAAAAGGGAAGTTTCACAGGACTACTTTTTTTTTTTTTTTAAATGTATTACCTGCAGCCCCCTGGATATGATATGCAATACTTTACTGGGTCTGAGTGCGTACATCAGTAAACAAAAGAAAGACAGGGGTCACTTGAGTAATAAAAAGGTATATACTTCATACTATAAGTCCCCAGCAGCTCTTCAAGTAGAGAAGATCATCCAAATCTCAGATGACTGCCCACAACGGCAAAGTCTGCAGACAAATGAACTTCATTGGGACAGCATGAGCCAAACTCTTGCAATACACTACTCTATACAACTGCATTTATAACGCTAAAAGGACTATACAATGATTCTTTTACTGATTAACAAAGCCAGGGACTTGAAGATTAATGTGTTTTAGGGCAGTTGATAGTGTAAATGACTAATGTTACACATGTTGTAACCTAGCAATGCGCATAACTATTGGCCGTCTTCTAGAAACGAAGATAATGACCAGAATCTCCAAAACAAAAATCACAAAAGAAAGAATATTGTCCCAAGTGATGGACAGTATGTTGCACACTATGACAAACAGAAAGGCTGTAAAGTCCTTGTAAAAACAGGGAGCACTGTATCTAACAAATCTTGCACCTTTATGTCATTAAGAAACTTAAGTTATTTGTTTTTGCCATGACTGCTCTATTTGGCTAACTGTGTCAGTCCCCACAAGCCCCATTCCCTGCAGACAGCCTAGGCCCTGTATCCTTTAGTCTCACAGGAAATAAATGCTGGGCATCACTGCCCCTTTAGATCAAGCAGTTGTTCTAACAAATATCCGCTAGGAAAAGCCAGTAAACAGTGGGAATCCAAAGCAGCTGGGGTTTCATCACTGTAATGCGGCCATATTTTCTGAAAACCTCAACGTACAGTTCATACACAGTGAAAACATGTAAAGTGATTAACCGATGAGTAATGGTTTCCTGAACTAGGCAACCGCTTATACATCATATAGACAAAAATATTGTGACCATTACACCAACAGAGACTTTCATGACATCATATTCTAAATACATAGACATAAATAAGAAGTTGGTCCCCCTTTGCAGCTATAACAGTTCCCACTGTTCTGGGAAGGCTTTCCACAAGATTGTTTCCTTGGATTTTTTGCCCATTCATCCAGTAGAGCATTTGTGAGATCAGGCAATGATGTTTGACAAGAATGCCCGGCTCGCAATCTCCCAAAAGGTGAAAGTTGAGGTTGAGGTCAGGGCTCTGTGCAGGCCGGTCAAGTTCTTCCACACCAAACTCATCCAGCCATGTCTTAATGGACCTTGCTTTGTGCACTTGGGCACAGTCATGCTGGAATGGAAAAGGGACCTTTCCAAAAGTGTTCCCACAAAGTTGGAAGTGTAGCATTGTGTGCTGAAGCACGGGCCCAACTCCTGAAAAACAGCCCCACATCATTATCCCTCCTCCATCAAACTTTATAGTTAGCACAACGCAGTCAGGCAACGTTCTCCTGACATCTGCCAAACCCAGACTTGCCAATCAGAGAAGCGTGATTTAGCACTCCCACTGCTCCAGAGTCCAGTGCTGGAATGTTTTACACCGCTTGATCTGGTACTTGGCATTGTACTTTGTGATATGAGCCTTGAATGCAGCTGCTCACCCATGGAAACCAATTCCATTAAGTTCCCACCACACAGTTGTGGTGATATTATGTCAGTGGAAATTTGGAATTCTTCGACAAAGCATTGGCGCCTTCTACATACCATGCGCCTCAGCACTCCGTGACCCCGCTCTGTGACTTTACGTGGTCTTCTGCTTCATGGCCGAGTTACTGCTGTTCCATATTTCCACTTTCCAATAATACCGCTTACAGTTAACCATGGAATATCTAGCAGGGATGACATTTCACAAACTGACTTATTACAAAGGTGGCATCCTCTTTTCCCCACAGATGTCCATAAATACACACTGCACGGCTAGGTGCTTGATTTTATACACTTGTGGAAAAGGGTCTGATTAAAACACCCGAATTGAATAATTAAGATGTGTCTCAATACTTTTGTCCATATAGTGTATCTGTTAGCCACCACAGCAATATATTTTTTGCACATGAAAACCTCCCCCCCCAAAAAATCAGCATTAAAACCATTCAATAAAGCCAATGCTGCAACATCTCGAAATAATGAATAGCTTGCATTTCCTCTCTTGCCATTTATAATCTTCCTGCATGGCGTGATCACATTGCCCGGCACTGTTTGATGTGAGTGTGTCACCAAGTCATTATGTGTGATGACGTTTCTGTTCCATCTCTGAAGCTCAGACATGCATGTCCCCACAGGTTTAGGTCTCTTCATGTTTGCCCATCCAAAGTCCTATTACCTATTTTTAGTGCAGCCACGTACATGACATAATTATATTGTGGGAAATTACATTTATACAAGTACATTTAAATAGTTCTCGTTAATCTTTCCAATTACCCTCAAAGTAATTTGAAAGAAACTATGAAGTCATAAGGGCAGAGTCTCCATACACACCCTCTCCCCCGATTGGAGGACTGGGGGGAGGCTGTCCCCGGTGGCTCCACCATTTTGGGGAAGTACTCCAAAAGACCAGAATGAGCCTGCCAAACCTGCCTGCAATATTCTGGGCCCTTGGAATACTTCAAGAGGGGAGCACCGTGGGCATAGCCTTTCCCCTATTCCTCCTATTGGTGGAGGATCTGCCCTTTAGTAGACATTGAGAGCGCATGAGAGAATGTGAGTGAACTTTCTTACCTGTCTAGATCTACGGGGGCCATCTGCATACATTAGAATGCATTTTGTGATCCCACAATACTGCACAAAAAAGTACATGGATGTTTCTGCACTTTGTAGTACCTGAAAATCCTGTTTGGCTGTGTATACTAACCCTCCCTCCTATTGAAGACAAACTGGCTGTGAAATGAGCTGTCGCAAAGAGCTACAAATCTTATGGTAAATAAGATGAGAAAGGGGACAGCGCTGACGTCCCATTTATCCGGAAACTCATGAAAAATGCAATGCAGCCAGCAGCTGGGCGAACCTCTAGGGCCATGTCACACATGAGCTATTTGGGAATATCAGTGATGGTTGCCAACAGGCAGTATGAACCACCATATGAACCTTAATGCATATGACAGCCAGGAGGTCCTTCCATTGTAATAAAACTGAGGAGGACGGCTGAAGTGTTTTTTTTTTTTGTTTTTTTTAAATGAAAATATATATATATATATAGTACAGAGAGCCTTAAAATGCATTCTTCTTTAGTAGGACTGTCCCTTTAATTTTAAACCCCCCCCCCAACCCTTCAACAGTCTCTAAATATACAGAGAGCATTCTAACAATTGAATTGGCATCCAGAGAGCATTGGAAATGTATCAGTTAGTTAAATCACCTTCAACCAGCTATTGCAGATATAGATGCCAACCAAACTCAATGCGTGTTTGGGCAGCCTGTACAAAGCACAGGAAGACGAGAAATACGGAGGATTAGCGTTGAAGAATGACAGGAACGGTAGAGACTTAAGGACAGGAAGCACACAATGTGGGATGAAAAAGGATACGGTGAAGCTACGCAAACTGATGGATGATGGCAGGTGCGAGAGCCCATCCTCTCCAAGCGGCCCAATCTGAACAACTGCCGTTTCGCTAAATGTATTGGCACACAGACACGGGAATTAGAAACAGGAAAGGATCCGTGTTGTCACTGCATGGCGAGGAGGATGTAAATCATGTTGTGCAGCAGTTGGTCGCACATCACATGACTAAACATGTTTTGTGTTACAGGAAAGCAGGAGTGCCATAAAGGGGGGGGGATCTGGATTGAAAGGGGAAATATGGATTTTGGAACAGAAATGTAGGAAAGCCTTTCCCTTTTGCTTCATAGGAGATTATATTATAAATTTATATTCAACCCTGCTGCTGGATATTTTTGTAGCAACAGATGGCAAAACCCAGATCAGCATATTGAATATAACATTGCATATTTAATGCTCAAACATCACAATGGGGAATGTGCAGCTACAGGTCAGGAGATCAGGTAACTAGAATCGAAAGGAGAAAAGCACTAAATACTCAGGCCTGCGCGACTACAGTCCTCAAGGGCCACAAACATGCCATGAATTCATTCTGTGTATCCCTGCTGGAAATAAAGTAGTTTAATTAAATTTTAATTGGAATGCTTAGGTTAAAGATGGGACATCCAAAAATTGTGGTCAGTTTGCAGCAATGAAATTACTAATTACAGAATGTTTCATAACAGCCCTTTCACAGATCTTTGTGTACATTTATTTCCATGGCCTTTATTGGCAATCTATAGTGTACTATAAAAAAAGGGTCTTGGTAGGTTTTATTGCACAAACTATTTTCAATAAAAGAAAGAAAATACATTATACTAAAGGTTCAAAACAGCCATTACTGTAGTCTAAATGTAATCTTAAATGGCTTTGAAACAAGAAAAAAAAAAGGGAAAAAAACAAAACAAAAAAACACCTATACCACCACAATTCGTATCTAATAACGTCCTCATCTCCACTTCTCATGTAACGCAGGAAGAATACAGCAACAGCGTTACATTTGTTTCACATACAATACTAGATGACTTCTAGATGCCACTGAAATACTTTTTATCAAAGACTATTTGGGCATATCATGTAAAGATGATCAGGTCTCTTATATAGCTTTGTCTAGGAAACAGACTGCAGAACTTCGGCACCAGCACTACAATTCATCTCCACCCAATCAATAGCACGCCGCATTCACTGACTGCCTACATGAAAACTATAGTCTTTCATCCAAACAGAAAGTTGCGACTTTGCCCCTAACCAGCATTCCAGGGCTTCCGACAAAAGCCTCTCCTGACCTCAGCAGATTGAACGAAGCTGCATCAAAGGCCTACACCTGAACCCTAGAACTCCGCAGCCTCCACCCCCGCAAACCAAGAATGCTTCCTGTCTGATACTCGCTGCTTCGCATAATCGCGTGCCAAAAGACTGCTTACAACAGCATATGTAGTCAACTAAAAAGACTAGCCACACATGTAAACAGTCCAGCCAATCAGTGTAGGGACTGAGGGACTGATAACCGGCCTACGCGAGTATAAACCCCCCCCCCCGGCCATTTGGGCCAACCATTAGTTCTACACTTGAGACATGCTTTAGTAATTAAACAGACAGCCCTAACGAAAACTTCCTATCAGACTCTTCAGCAAGAAAACTGTTACATTAATCAGGAAACCAGATTAATGTAACAGTTTTCTTGCTAAAGAGTCTGATAGGAAGTTTTATATACATTTATATCTTTAAAACAAGTCACCCCATTTATAAAACTATTTTAAAATTAAATCCAAAAACTGAACTTATCCCACGCAAACAGCCGGAACCACGTGTTTAGTCGCTCATGTCCTAAAGCCTTTGCTGTACCTTTAATAAAAGGCGCCAATTACATAACACACACATTTATGCTACCCCCAAACATTTTAGGGATTCACGTTAGCTTTAATATATCCCATGATCCAGGCTGCCAATGTATTGGGGGCTGGGAGAAAACATGCACGTGGTTCACCGATAGAGCGCCATAAAATAGAAGGTGGGGTTATTGCCTGTGTCAAAACTTTATTCTAAAATGAACAATCTTTATGTCTATTCATGAGAACAAAGGCACAGTCCCTGCTGTGTGACAGGAGCGGCTCCAGATGGATGCCTCACAGGGTGAAGCACACACAGGAAAGGGAAGAGCTAGAATCTCCATGAAAAGCAAGCCACTGCTAGGCACATCATTCACCGTCTCTACAACCTCGAGCAGGAGCAGCATACTGTGACTTGAGCCAGTTTTGGCTGCTTAAGACACTCATACTGAAATCAAAGGGATCACCAAACGTGCACTAGTGGGAGGCTCTTCATAGACCCCCCTCGGAAATATAAGGCGAGCCAGTGCTGGAGGTAAGCATTCACGCTTATACTCTGCTGAGCAGGAGATATCCCCCAAAAACCCAACTCCTGCAAGGCAAATGGCTGGGGGCAGGGAAACACCGCAAATACACAGGGGATTCTGAAAACTCTCTCATTGCAAAGGGGGAAAAAAAAGGGAGAAAACATAAGGCAACACTCAGCTATCACCTGCATTAACGTGCCTCCGATGGCAGAGCGTACCTATACGATGAAATTAATACCTACAGGGTTCTGTTAGCGAAGCCTTATTTACCCATAATACCCAGACGATTTTCATACGTGTCCAAAAACAGGAAGCCATTCACCCCAAAAGCTCGCTTATACCACAAAGAGCAGAATGGGGTCAACACAATACTTCCAAACACACAGCTTGGCATCAGCCATATCCTTTGACAAAAGATATGTTGCCATTACTTCTACCTTGGACTACAGCGTTAATACCGCAAGGCCCTGAAATTACCCCCCTGTTAATCATCACTCAGAGGAAGAAGACTAGGAAGAACGTACAGATGGGCTGTCAGGTAATTATCCTACCCACATGATTTCACAATAGGAGGAATATTATAAGACGAACACTCGGCATGACAGAAACAAAGAGCTCACCCCCAGCATTGCCAAGCAGAGCGCTGGGAAGGGAGTGCAGCGGGGGAGGAGAAAATGGCCTAGTGTATGCAGAAGACAGAATCGATATAAGCCTTTTAACAACCCCTCACCCCCCTAGTGCATTAATATTACATGACAGTATAACATGTCAGAGTTATATTCGCGTAACCCCTTCAAGGGCGACACGCTTTGCAGTGCCTGGAGAAGCGGGCTACGGTATCATAAGACATCAGAAGAAATAGGCCAGTAAGGCAAAATATTAGCTTAAATAAATGCACAATTTTGAAAATGTCTTAAATGTACAATTTAATAACATCTGACGATAAACCACAATGACCATCCATTATAGAGGACGTTTTATATACATATATTCATTCAAGCTGCCTTAAACATGCAATTTTTCTTTGATAATCAGTGTAATTTGGTCAATAGATATTCCATTTATAAAGGGCTTACTTCACCTTATGGAAGCTCTGTGGCATAGAGGTGACAGAATTAGCTTCTCCTCCCTTCTGGTCCAATGAAGCCAAAATCAGCTGCCACCATAACAGAACAGCGACATAAAGAAGGGAGGAATAAATGATCCAATAACGAATATATTTAACCCAATATAAAACAAGTATATACGTCTAGTTAGCATAATGAATAGCAAAACATTTTGGGAAAAGTCAGACATTGGCTATAATATAAAGCTAGAGGCATTTCATTTTTTTACTTGGTATCCATTAGCTTACATCAACATCAAAAACATTAAAAGGCAAACAGGTTTCTATGTCGCAATAAACAGGAGAGTGCAGCTCACTGTCACAGTATATACACAGAAGCAATGGACAGCCAATATACAAGATGTATGTTTTCTATGCATTATCTTCCTTCACAATGCACGCTATAAATATTGGTCCCTTCACTTTGGTTGTCATACTAGAATGAAAACCACTTACTTAAAGGCAATCACACGGGTCTATGTAGGCAGATGGGGCGTCTCACAGACAAATCTGAGAGGCAGCTGGCCCAGGGAGTCTCCATGTGGTCACATGAGACATGCTTCTTTATGATGGGACCGCTGCCGCAGAAGCTTCATTACGAGTGGGCTTCACAGTCCAGTCAGCGTTTTGTGTATTGAGGAACAAAGTCTTAAGTTTTCACAGTATTAAATACACAGCAACTACAACTCCCATGACGTTAACACATCCAGAGAGCTATCACTACGGGTAGGATTTTCTTATAGAACTGCCAGATACCGATGTGTTAAAGTGTTGTTCCATATACTGCCGAGTACTACTACTCTTTAAAGCCAAACCCGCTCCAATAAATAATTGTTTAATCTGGGCAATTATTTTCTTACATTTCTGCTGCAAATGCATACTGAACTTTGGCGCAGTTATTGTTTGGTTATTCCTTGGCCTCATTGAACTCGTCCCCCTCAGCCGCCTCTACTGAAAGCGAGGACAATACATGGATGCTTCTTGCACGTGATCATTACAACTCCAATTCTAATCACTGAAAGCCAGGCTCCTGTTAGAATCAGTGGAAGTACATGCAGCCAATCACAGATACGGATGTTATGCTAGCATACATATGATTGGCTGCTGCTTCAGTGGGCGAGCTACTGGACATGTGCAAGCACATTACATACCAACACTTCCTGGGTTTCAATGGAGGCAGGCAGGGGAGGACTTCCATCTGCATGCAGTAAATTGCTTGCCTCCTTGTGAAATAGAATACAAAAATACAATTCTGTAGACTAGACCGCTTCTTTTAACTGTCATGTTATACGAAAGTAGGTAGACAGATGCTGAGCATCCAAGACTGGCAAATGTTTTTTTAAGTGAAACAATGCCGGTGGGCTAATGCTTTGCCTTTATACATTCCAGCAAATAAAAGTAAATTGTACAACACTTACAGGGAACAGAGTTTGTTGGTGGGAGTGAGAGTGTTAATTTCCTATATAACACAGTAAAAAAACAATACAGGACCCAAAGCACAATACATCCTTATTAACAAGAAATGAATAGAATTAATTCAAGCAAGTATGTCACATAAAAAAACCACATAAAACAAAAGTCCATATTGAACTACATATAAAGCCTGATGTACATACAAATCCCAACGCTAATAGAAATTTTGGGAGCATCAGTATAGTATGAACACATCTGCATAAGGATTTCACGCCCCTGAATGCTAGACACAGGAACAGGTCCAGGCATATACGCCAAGCTTGGAATACAGTTGCATGGAACGCTTGATAGTCAGGCGTATAAACAACTGCACCGTATTATTTTGTCGTCGCCCCCCCCCCCCAAACAGCCTGCCATTACTTTGTTAAGGTTTGATTTAGTGAACCATCCAATCTCTTAGTGGATGAACAATGAAAGCACGATACTGCACGCTCTCACTCCCACACCGAGTGAGAGAGCAGTCACACAGACTCATTGCCAGGGAAATGGAAGGCTTTATATGCATACAGATCCACACTACCAAAATAGAATTACAAACAAACTATATATATATATATATATATATATATATACATACACACGCTTATACATTCATTATATATATTAAAAATTACGGGACCGCCTACCATTCTGTTTACTACTGATAATGCTGCTTTTAAAACAAATATGGTGTGTGTCAAAATCATCAGCTTTCACATAATACAAAGTTTTTTGGCATATTTGTGACACGCATGTTCTAGCTCTGTTATCTTAGCCCAGTCTACTAGACACCCTGACTCCTTATCATACAGCTTTGCGAGAAACAATAGCCCAGACTTAATTCCCCAAGAGGGACCATCTGACTAATGGCAGTCTAAGAAGGAAAGGACAAAAAAAAAAAAAAAAACAACATCTCAGTGTGGTGTTTGTGCAGGGAATGCCACACAATTTTTATTTTTAAGCCTCAAGGTCAGTTTTTCAGTGAGAACGACTCCCACATACACACAAAAAACCTAAGCAAAACAAGAAAAAAAAACATGGAAAATGGTGCCAAAATGTCCATTTAAGGTCACAATGGAAACCAGATCCCTACAATGGTTATCATACCTTCCCTGCCAAAAAGCTGGATCTTCGGGGGGGACCGGCTCCATTGTGGCAATTTTCAGGGTTGAAAATTCTGTAACATTGAATAAAATATATGCCACCCAAATATCTAAACGGGCAAAATGGAGATGTCCATACCTTCGGATAAATTAAGTCCCTTAGAACTTATTTATATTACTCCATACATCACTGTGCAATGCTTTAGGTAAATTGTACCCTGGGATAAGTCTAGTGCCATTTACTTATGTTGGAGTGCATTATGGATGTTCTCCAATGCCATTTACTGGATGCAAACTCAAGCATGGTTATTGCAGTTAGAATATGAGCCCTCTACCCACATTAATTAAAAATATGAATGCCCATTATCTGCAGAGTCCGTGGATACAAGATTAGTGGGGGATTACTCATTCTTACTGAATCACACATCTGTCTAACAGCCTTCTGCCGGGAGCCTCTTCAAGCAGCAACCGCTATGAACGAAACTCGCAGAACAAACCTAACAAAATAATGATCGGCGCGTAATGCCCAATAGATATAAAGGACTCAAGCACCAAATTCATTGCAGTAAAAAACATCCAAAAACTAAATACATAAAAGGTAGTTAGTAATTGGAGTGTATTCACTATAGTGGGAGCTGGGAAGAGTTCCAGTGACATCTCGCGACTCCGCTTTATGAGCAGAACAATCTATTTCCTCCACCGCCTCTGTATCAAACACTTGCAAAGCACAGATTATTCAGAGAAATATTCCTAAAGGCAGAAATACTACGTAGCAGGGGGCGCCTGAGATTCCGGTGTGTGTTATAATCCATCATGAAAGTATGAGAGTATAACGGCTTTATTCTGAATCACATTGCTTTCACAGATTTTGAGGGACGTCCCTTGGTATTAAACACACCTGAGCGATATGAAAGGTTTACAGACCAACACGCACGAGACTGCACCAAGACAGCCACTTAAGAGTCTCTAAATGATGGTCCGTATACTGTGAGTGTCTGTTTACTGAATAAGTGTAACAAAAGCACAAAAGTATGGCAGCAAACCTACCGAACCTGTTATTTAAAGCGGCACTCTAGTCTTACATCCATGGGAAATGCACATTCCCCTCACTGCATGCAAACCAATGCAGGCTTTTTGTTTTCTTCTGTGTCTCGCTTATCAACCATCCCCTTCCGTCCCCGAAGCAGCCTCTATTAAGAGCAGGAACATTTGCTTTGCTAGCATTCATGGCTGACTTCAATAGGAGTGCTACTGAGTATCTTGAGCTTCAGAAGGGGGGAGAGAGCTACTGAGCATGTGCAGCTTTATATACAAACGCTTTATTCCATTAGCAGTAGCCAGAAGAGGTGTTGAGACAGAAGTCCCATTTTTAACTCAAATAACTAAAAAACAGGAGCTCTAAATTTGCATGCAGTAAGAAGTCACTGTATTGCCAATCCCATTGAGCTTCTCCACTGCTCCTCCATGAGCTGAGTCAGACCTGCGTAATACATTGGTAAATCACTAGAGTTCTGGAAATGCAGCTTACTGATTTATCTGGCATTGCACAGTTCAAACTTTTGCAGGTGAAAGTGTGGCCCTGTATAATGCATACAGTCTGAATTTATGGAGTGACCCATGCAAACTCCCCTAAGAACTCCTTAGTGAATAAATCCCAACGTGTGGATAGTTAAAGGGATCCTCCAGCCATAATACGCAATGATATGGCAGAGCGATCCTCTTTCAAATGCATTGAGACTTTCATCGGAACTCCCCCAGTGAAAATATTTTCTTCCCCTGTCTGAACACAGCTCCTGCTCACCCATGTGCACACAAGACTTCCAGGGGGTCTTATGAGACCCCTGTGTGCATGCGCAGAAAGTCCATCCGCCGATATGAATGGGCGCACTTGCTTGTCAGTGACTGGCTGCATGTGCCAAAACTGGCACATAAATCGCGCAACAGAGAGGGAATGAAGCAAGTTAACTGGTCATCCTCAATTGTGTAAATTATAAGGTCTACTTCTGAATAGAAATGTAAGTTACTTTTATACATTGCAATAGGAAAATTACTGTCGAACATGGAGATTCAATTACATCGGCTTGCGTTCACTGCAATATGGAAAAGTACCTATCCCATCTATCAGCATATAAACATTGGCTAAACACATCGTTAGTCAGCAATAAAGCCAACTACCATAGTATTTACACTGAAATTAACCAAAGTCTTCTTCTCTACAGGTCATTTCTCTGTACACCCTCCACAGTCAAATGGCCTCCATGGTGAAAGAAGCCCAAATGGTTTGTTGTCCTAAAGCTGAAGATAGCTTAGATATAGGTACTTTTTTTTCATATACATATATACACTCACATTTATTTGTGTACATATATTTTAAAAATGGTTATGATCGTGCTCTGCATGCAAAATAGATCACATATACATCACTAGTAATCAAACAAAACAAAGAAAGGAGGAAGCAATTTCCTCTGCAAACTGAACACCGAGAAACACTGATCCAGCCTGTGTTTACTACTTAAGGGGATGCTTCAGGATACCAGTGAGGCTGATAATACTTTATATCTATATCTGATCAGTTAAATGTAATGTAGTAAACTAATCATTCCTAATGGCGTGACCCTTTTTAATTATTTGATTTTAAAATGAACATAGACCACAGCACATCAACATGATACCAAAGATCTGCAGTGTGCAAAGTCATAGTAGAATTGATGCAAGTCAACACTGATCTTGCCATATTGTCTACATGAAAAACACTATTTTCAGATCTGGTTATTGAAGACCCTAATGCCTCATTATGTATGGGAAAACATATCAATGTACAAATGTATAGAGGTCCCTAAAAAAAACGAATTCAAGGTGGTATGGAATACACAGATAATATATATATATTAATGGTTGTGATTTGCAGGATTTCTACTGTGAAGTAGTCCTCGCACCCACTAGAAACCAATACAGCAATCCCCTCGATGTAATACTATGTTCTGTCTCAAATTTTGTAAAGCACAATAAATCTGATCATTTTGAATCAGTTGTATTTAGCTGCTAAATGAAACATGCAGTCTCCACAAGATACAGCCAACAAAATGAACACAAGCCTGAGAAATGGTTCAGCTGCCTCCACGGCCCGTCCAGACAATAACCACCCATCATTATACCTCCATGGTTTACCGGGCTGCGCTGAAGACCGGGAGGATTATCGTCGTAGGAAAAGCTTAAGTACTTTATACACCCACATCCAATAAATATGCCTTACCTGCCCCCTATGGTAAAGGAGCACACTTATACGACAGGCCAACCTCTAGCACCGGACATTGGGATGGGTCACTCAAATACACACTGAGAAGAATGGCTGTCCATGTAGGGGTTTAATGAATGGCTATACTGCCTATTGGGGGTGCGGTAAGGGTAATCTACCATATTCAGATTTAGGATCAGTATTCACAACCCAGTGACATTATTGTATGTTTTTTTATTGACATGAAGATAATTGATCTAGCAGATGGTAATGTGGCTTTTGACAATGCCATACCCCGTGTGTCAGATACATGCAGTGACTAGGGCGTGTTAGCATCATAAAGAAGCCACTGTGTGCATCGGGGAGACTTGTGTTACAGGGGAAGGGTTGTGCCCTCACCTCGTTGTCTGTTTTGGCCCTGGGGTGTTCCGTGCCAACTTCTATGCTGCGTCAGCTCAATCAATAGCTCTGCTTCCAGTACGAGATCGCTTAGTATTCGGTGCTGGGTCTCCCCAGCCGGTGGCCTGTGCGGCTATTGTCCAAGTGCTGGATGTCACGGCCCCGATACTCCCGCTGGTGGCTACTTGGCGTAGTGAGGAGCTTAATGAAGCATACGGCCGTAGCCCTGATTTCGGAAAGATCTCTGCTAGGTCTTATAAGTCCCTCGGTGCAACGGGAGCACCGTCCCCCACAAGCTAATGAATGGCTTACAATACTCAACTAGTCAAGGGATTCCTACCAGTTGGTGCCCGGAGCTTGGCCCTATTAGAGGCGGGTAGCTGCGCGACTTGCTCCGATAACGCCTTGGTACCAGCCTGTGATGAACACGATCGCTTTTTCAACTCCAAAACCAGAGACACCTATAATCCGGAAATAACCCCCTCCCAATTCATACAAAGCCGCCCTCGCCTACCCCTTTACTCCTGTCCTCCTTCTCTAGACTTCTTCGATACGCCTCTCTGTTACCTGGAGGCACCCGGGATCTCGCCCGCTCTCCTATATCCCGGTTTCTTTCTCACACACGGCGGAGCCGGGCCGGAAACGCTAACAACGACTCCGCCCTTTGCTCCTGCACAATAAGGAAAGGGGTGGGATTTACGGGAACAACCGGAATGACGTGTGTTCGCAGTAATTATCGTAAGGGAACCTAATGGTGACCATTTTTGTTCCGGGAAACTAACCATTCTATTCCAAATAACAGAAGGCATAGAGAGGCGGACGGTTTGGTTTTAAATATAGGGTAGAGGGATACCAAGGACAGATATGCAGACATAAAACTGATATTGTGTGCAATCGGTTTGTACGCTAACGCCTCACTTGCCGCATGTGTCGTTTATTAGAGCTCGCTAAGCAAAAAAAGCATAATCAGTGACACATATCACGGAGTATGGGAAGAAATGCCTCACCTTCTTTCCAACGAGTCCGTTTGCCAGCTATTAAGCTGGCGCTTCCTAAATCCTCCGTGCGCTACTTACTTCCGGGTGACTTCCTCTTTCTGTATTTTAGTCTCTCCATAGTAACGGCTTGTACTGTTACCATGCGGAAGTGTCTCCCCACTTCCTGCGAGTAACACTGAAGCGCCCCATCGTGGCCTATCGTGGAACCTGCACCGCTGTGGTAGAGCTCGCTTTGACACGAGCATTAGTAGGAAAACCACTTTTATTTTACTCTTTTACTTATCTAATTGCGGTATCTGATAAATAAGGAACATTGATTATATTTGCCATACATCACCCTCCAGGGTGATAGGACAGCAACAATGTGAACATGTCATAAATAGTCACCTTAACCAATCCAGGTTAGGAAGAGCTCAAAGGCAAAAACCTTTTTGAAGCCTTAACAGGCCTGGAATACCACTAGACATTACCAGGCAGCAGTGGAACTATTGGATGGATCCCACACATGCAGAACAAGAAAGCATAATCCAACTCGGACACTAAACTGAAAAACATCCAAGCAAACCCAGACACTCAAATGTTGATCACCAAAGCATGCATTCTTCACAACGTTTATCTAATCAACCCCTTCAATCCCAGGGGTTTTTGGTACCTCAAAGCAATTTTGCCATTTTTTGCATGTCGGTTCAGCGATGATTCTCTTTTCCTGTGAATAGTGTACCCATGTAAACTATATATTGTTTTTTCAAGGAGAGATAGAGCTTTCGTTTGATACCATAGTTGGATGATTAGCTGAAAATTTAGAATGAGAAATTTAGTAAAAACTAGCGAAGATTAGAAAAATAAACTATTTTTTTTTTACATTTTCCCTCTGAATCCTCACAAAATTAGGTAAAGTGATGGAAAATCCCCTCCAAGTTTATCAATTCAGGTGTCCTGATTTCAGAAATACCTAATTTATATAGATTTTCCAGACTCATACTATGAGGTGTACAATTTTGTATACTTTTTATGCCTATGGCTTAACGGGTTTTGGGGTTGTGAACAGGGGCAGGAGGGTTATACTGGCTAGATGTTATGCTAGGGCAATGGGAAGTAAGGTTTTTTTACATTTTTGTTGTATTTTTTAACACAGAAATGGTTAGAGGTCCTCTTAGGGACCTCCTGAACATGCCAGTGATGTCACAATGACATCACAGCTCACAATTGTTTTAGTATTTATATTATTTTAATTTTTTTACTGTTTTTTAAATGAATTAACTAATTTAATTAAAAATGATTTTTTTTTTTTTCTGTTTTAGGACGGGAGTGGGGGTGAGAGACATGGTTTATCACTCCCCTCCCCGCAATCCCCCTGCACCGATCACACTGTGATCTCTATGCAGGTCCTCACAGACGTGCATAGAGATCGCAGCGTCTGTGCCTCATCGGAGGACAGGATATCCCCTGCAGGGGATATCCTGTCCTCCAATGAACTTCCGGGGTTAAGTTCATCTTTAAGGGGTTAATGTGGACAAACTCTTGTGCACTAACTTTCATTTATATTGATTCGGTGAAACTCCCCACAAGGTTCCCAGGTCCTATGGCTGCAAAACAAGGCCAGATCACCATTTCATCACTGTGCTTGATGGTTTTTATGAGGTGTTTGTTCTGATATGCTGTGTTTGGTTTTTCACCAAACATGCTGTGCATTATGGCCAAACAACTCCACTTTGGTCTCGTCTCTCCAAGGGAATTTTGGTTCTAGTTTTTACACCTACTAAGGAACTAATGATATGTCCTGATATGTAAAACCATAGTTCAAAGAGGGTGTAACCCTCCCACATCTGTATGCCTTACTCATTTTGTAATAATATATTGAGTGGTTTTTGCAAGGTTCTGACACATTTAGCCTCCATTCTGGTATCAGTTATTACACAAGTTATTACTCTGCTTGAAGTCGACAAGACTCTCCTAAGAGAGATGATCCTAGACCTTATGTGAAACTGTTACTGCTCACCTGTATCTGTGGGCAGGTTACTTCATCTGTTTTTCTCTGGTGTATTCATCTTAAACAGCTGAATCAGGGTAACTCCTGACACATTAACAATTTGTGATTTTGACTTTCTGCAACCAGACTTGATGGCTGCTACAATATGTAAAGTTTCAAAGACTCTTTAATCAGTTAGGGGTCCAGAAGCTTTAGCTACCCTCACCCAGCCTTGAGGCTTTCCACTGGTCTATTATTCCTTGCTCCTGCTCAGAGTTGTTCACTGGTGCAAAATGTTTTATAGTCTTGCTTTGGACCTACTACAATAGCTAGAGTGCCTCCACTGAGGTCTGAATCTGGTGCTTTGTGGCCAGTTTTCCCAGTTCTGGAGGTATCCTTATGATTACTAACTCAGTGCTGTGTTTTCAGTAGCCATTCCTTAAGAAGAGCTGGAGAATTTGCAGACTATCTTAACCTATCTTAAAGGTTAAGATAGTATACCTCTTGTGTTTTGCAGAGCTCACTGGAACCAAAAAAATATGCACACTTTAGAGAAGAGGTATTTGGAGGTGCATTTATTAAGAACTGAACCTTGCAGGTCTGAAGATTTCTCAATCTAAATGGAACTGGAAAGGATCCTTCCTGTCTTCTTAGGGGATAGTCTATTCTGTTAGAGCAGGGGTTGAACACTTTTTTGGATCTAAGAGCTGGTTAGAGGACCGTTCTTGGTCATCTGCCCTTCTTCAGGTAAAATACAGGACAATCATATTAAAACTAGCAACTTACAATTCAATTAACAAAAGTGACAAAACGGATGCATCATTGCCAAAGGTTAAGTAAACAATAGTGTTGAGCCATACCCTTTTGGCCTGAAACAGCTGGAGGTTATATTGAGCAGATTTGCAAAAATGTTACCTGAAAATCCATCCATAATTTTGTTAAACATTATTGGGTTAAGATGCCTTTCCCCATGGCATACATTTATTTTTTTTATAAACAATTCAGTAGGCAAATTCATATTGTTCCTACACCTAGACAAACTTTTGTTTCGCATTTGTACACACCAACCAATGACCACACGATCTTTTATTCTCCTACGGATGAAAACATTGCTCTGATTACATCTTCCACAACATAACATGCAATGTAAATGTGGATGCTGGGAAATAGTGTCTGATGAATAGTGCCCCATGTTCTTGGAAAAGCAAAATGCCGCTTTATTTTTGACATGTGCTTTCATGTCTGGGTGTCTGACGTTCTAGTACTTTCCTGGGAAGTCCATATGGGAAAGATGCTGCCAACAATGGATTGCTGCGAAAGCAGGAACTAAGGACACCCATGCATTTTTTTCCTTCTGCCTTAAGTCAAGTGTCAAAACTTGTGTCAAAACTTGGCACACATTACTCGTTACCATACTTTAAAAAAGTGGGTGTTCTCTTCATTCTGTGTCCTTTCAGTCTATAGTTTAATACAGTAAATATAATTGCATAACAATATTCCTAATTGAGGAACCATAAATTAATTTTGAAAATGTAACACAACAGACCTACTTCTAATTGAAGATTAGCATTCTTTTTTTTTTTTTTTTTACGTTTATTCCTCTACACACTGACTTCCTTTTACAAAGATAAGCAGAGGAGAATGATGTTCATAACATGAAAAAGTAAAGCTAATTTGAAAACATTTTGTAACAAATGACTTCTTCCCTGATGTAAAACATTGCTTTGTCTACACGGTTATTCGCAAAACAATTATACCATTACAAATATTAAAATTATATTCGTACTACTAATCATTGTGTGCTACATGCAACACATCGAGAGTTCTGTGCACACCTAAGCATGCTTCAATTGTTTTTATTTATTTAACGCAATCTCGAGTATAAATTACTAGAATTCCAGTACACATTGGATTGGGCATTTGTTGTAAGTGTACCAGCACTTTTATTGAATGAATGATTCACGATTTATTCACGAATAAAACTGTAATGGCTGCCACCGCTGCTTCCAGACAAGTGTGCTCTCATTCTTTTCTGTCTCATTGTTGAAGGATGAACTGTCCAAAGCATCTGGGCAGACCATCTACTTCACCTCTGACATAGAAAGGCACTAGTGGTGCTCTATTTCAATGGCAACATGCTGTTGACAACACACAGCTTTGAAGGACACTAACTGGTGTAGCATATGTGGTGATGGGAGGGACAGAGGGGAATCAGGGTTATAGATCCTTTCTACTCCCTACTGAGCTTATAGATGAGCATACCTGCTCACATTTTGGCAGCTCTTGGCAGGATGCTGTGGTGCAGTGGAGTGGACCACAGGCAGGCAGAGCTGTAGAAATGGGACTGGTGGTGACTGGGCAGCAAACGTGGTGATTAGAAATGGAGGATTGGGGTTTATAATGCATCTTCCCCAAAACTGTCTACCAGGAAGTATTTAGCCGAACTCCACCCTGGACATGATGGAGCGTATCCCAGAACAGTAGTGGGCTCTTCACTTCATGTCCTATGAGCAACACATTGGGGTGTCTAGCCAGTTGGGCAGAGGGAAATGGACATTGAGGCAGGTGGTGCAGGTCTGAAGCCATTCAGTGTTGTGACACAGTTTAAATGATCACTTTTGGTCAGATGATCCCCTTCCTTCCTTATTTTTACTGGTCCTGTCTATATGGCTACAAACACTTTTTGTATGGTCCATGTTTCTAGTAGCTACACGAGAGAATTTTTTTATTTAAAACTCCAATGCTTGTACTGAATTGCATGAAGTATAATTGACTTCTGTAGTCCGTTAACCTGAATTTAGGGATGCATGCTCCTTTCTAGCAATAACTTCAGATACCACAAAAAAGCTTGAGATGCATTTGTAGACACAAAGATTTGCAGATGTGTGTGCTCAAACAGAACATCCAAATAGCATAATTACTTATGTGAACAATTGCACAACAGTTATGTTTTTTTGAGATGCAAAATGTATGAAATGGCCTTGGGCAAAAGTTAACTTTTTTTTTCTCTCCTTTTTCAGAAAACTTTTTCAAACTGTTAATGTTGCTTGGCTGACAATGTTTAATATCATAGTGAATGACGCAAAAGAAATAAAAGAGAAGCTGTGCAGTAAACGTGCTGAACATCTTGCTAAAAATTCTATTTCAAATTCTTCTGTGGGGATGACTACGTCTGTGCAGAGTCTTCATGATGGAATGGCAATGAAGCTAGGTCTTTCACCAAATACACAAGTGCCAGATGTTGCAGCATTAACAGTTAAAGAGGAGTTAGATGACATTAAATTCTACTGTCACTCATCTGTGTCTAGAACAGAACTAAAGTGTAGTCTCTGTCCTGACACATTCCAGTATATCTCTGAACTGATGTTCCATGAACAAATCCATAATGCTGCTAATCCTGTGGAATGCCAACTTTGTGGCAGACAGTTCCAGAGCACATCCAGCTTGAAAGATCATTATAATATACATACAGGTGAACGTCCTTACAGGTGTGAGTTGTGTGCTAAAGCCTTTACTCAGTCTTCCTCTCTTTTAACGCATAAACGCACTCACACAATGGAAAAGTCCTATAAATGTGAATTTTGTGCACGACTCTTTAAAGATGCTTCAAATTTTATAAAGCACAGGAGACTTCATGGTCAAGGCGGACAAGTCCAGGGAAAAAAACAGATCTTACCGGAAAAACCTTATGGGTGCTCATATTGTGAAAAGTCCTTCAAACGCACTTCAGATTTGAAAGACCATGAACGTGTCCACACTGGTGAGAGACCATACCGTTGTAGGATATGTCAGAAGTGTTTCACTCAGTCTTCTGTATTGACTGGTCATATGCGTATTCACACAGGAGAGAGGCCCTTTCATTGTGATATTTGTGGCAAAACATTTAACAACTCTTCTAATTTTAAGAAGCATCAGCGTACACACTCAGTGCGGGATATGTTGGCAAAGGTCTCGCGTACTGGCAGCTTTTCACATCACAAGCAGCCCCTACGAAGCAAGAATGGTACAAGAAGATTAAAGGGTATCAATAGTGTGTTTTGCAATAAAGGTGTGCGTTTAAATCTTCCTCAGGGAGTGATAATGAATGAAGAACACAACAAAAAAACACTTCAGAAAATGTCTTCTCAGGGAATTTGCAACCGTTCCACTATGAATGGTATCCCACAAGCAAGCTTTGGAGGTAATAGTGTTTCCAAGGAAAACAAAAAACTCTCTGGAGAAGAAAATGATAAAAGAGAGTCTCATGTACTTGATACTACTGTGACAACTGATATGTGTTCAGAAAGCCAAATTATTATGCCTGAAGCCAAAATATGTGTGCATAAGGATAATTTAGAGAACCACTTTAATCTAAAATCACTCGCGTCTCAACAGGATCCGTTTGAAAGCACTCATTTACACGGAGGTCTACACGATAGCAAAAAGCAGGAAAATGAATCGTATATGCATATAGTTGAAGATGACTTTGCCAATGGTGCACTTACTCAGTTTCAGATTTCAAATTCAAATGTAGCTCAAGGTGATATACAGACAAAATGTGATATTGATTATGGTATAGAAACAGTTCACCCTGGCGAACTGGCTTTGTATAAAATGCAAAACGGCCATGAAACTGAATTTGATGACATTTGTAGTGGAAAGGATCTAGCAGATTCTGAGAATGTTGCTGAAGACAGGACCAAGCAATGCTGTAATCCAAGCACCATTGACAAACTTAACGACCTGTGTGACCCAGAATTCCTTGAAATCGAAGCAAAACCTTATATTTGTTTTGTGTGTCTAAAACGTTTTAAAAGGGCTACTGATCTAAAAGAGCATTTACGGGTTCATACAGGTGAAAGACCATTTGTCTGCAAAATATGTGGCAAAGGATTCACACAGTCATCTGCCCTTTCTAGTCATCAACGAATTCATACTGGTGAGAAACCTTTCCAATGTGAGGTATGTTTCAAGAGGTTCAACAACTCTTCCAACTTCTCCAAACATAAACGGGTACACACAGGAGAACGTCCACATAATTGCCCCTTATGTGGTAAGAGCTTTCAGGAAAAACGCAGGGTAAAGCGGCACTTGAAAGCAGTTCACCATATTCAAGAGTGAGAAGTACACTTTATTGTATTTTTAATATAACAAGGATAGATACAGAAAAGGAAATGTTATGGTAGTCAATATGTTTTAAAAATAGCATAGGGAACAAGTATCAATGTTCCATCGTATTTGTGATAGTCTATTACACTTTTTTGTTGGTCATTCTTTCCTGTATATATTTAACTTGGTTACATTTCCAATAAGGTCTAAAATGTCTATACTTTTAACAGAAGGGTGTATGGATTGAACTTAAGTGTGCTCCACACTGCCAAGGTTGAATAAGTGTGAAACTATCAATTGTGTTTTTATCATAACCCACTTTTTTGTTGACAAAAAAGACCACAAAGTGAAGGAGTGCTCTGTCAATTGGGACTGGCACTCTATAAGAAGTTGGTGCAGTACTTAAAGGGAGAAGCAAACAGTTCAGAGCCAGGGAAGGATCTGGCATAGGCCAAAGCCTCTGCAGCTCTTAAATAATTTTAACCCATGCTCAACCTTAAGCAGTGCAATTATGTCGTATAAACCATGGCCTAAACAACCACTAGAATATAATAGCACATCTGAGAATTTTAGGTCAAAGTTCTCCTCCTAAAAAAACAGCCAGCCCTTCTAATGAAAGCACTGTAATAGAGATCCCATCTCTGAATCCCCCCCCCCAGGCACATTCTGTGATCAGGAATGCAGGATTTCAGTCCTAACTGCTGTGACCATTAACAGTTTAAATAAAATATATGGACCCAAGTGATGCCACCATAACATTGATCTAGTCAGTGTAATCCATGTAGTCATGGATTTTTTTTTTTTTTTATACAGCGCCAAGAATTTACGCAACGCTTAATACAATACATATATTCAAGGGGTATGACAAGACGAGAGTTGACAGACTAAGACAAACCGATACATTAGGAGAGAGCCCTGCTTGTGAGCTTACATTCTTGAGGACCTTAACCCTCCTTAATTTGTCAAGCCCTGTGGAACTGCTAATATGTGTATACAAATGATTTAAAACAAAAGTCCTATTTGTATTTAAATTATATAATTTATGTGGAGAGCATTGTCATGGAAGTCTTAGACATAGAAACATAGAAAGTGATGGCAGATAAGAACCATGCAGTCTGCCCAACTTCTACATTCCTGAAATTAAGCTTAGCCTTATGCCTGTCCCATGCTTGCTTAAACACCTTCACTGTATTAACATCTACCACTTCTGCCGGAATACTATTCCATGCATCCACTACCCTTTCAGTAAAGTAATATTTCCTGATACTTTTAAACATTTCCCCTCTAGCTAAAGACTACGTCCTCTTGTTTAAATAGTCTCTTCCTTTATCGTGTTGATTCCCTATATGTATGTTAAGATTCTCTGAACTTTCTCCAACATATCTATATCCTTCTGGAAATACAGTCTCCAGTACTGTACACAATACTGTGAGGTCTCACGGGTGCTCTGTACAACCGCATAAGCACCTCCCTCTTTCTACTGCTAATTCCTCTCCCTATACAACCAAGCATTCTGCTAGCATTTCCTGCAGCTCTGCTGCATTGTCTACCTACCTTTAAATCCTCTGAAATGATTACCCCTAAATCCCTTTCCTGACACATTGAGGTTAAGACAGTATCACATATTTTATACTCTGCCCTTGGGCTTTTATGCCCTAAGTGCATTACTTTGCATTGATCCACATTAAATGTCAGTTGCCACAGCTCTGACCGCTTTTCCTAAATTGTTTGCTATTTGGCTTATCCCTCCAGGAACATCAACCCTGTTGCGAATTTTTGTGTCTTCAGCAAATAGACATAACTTGCCATCAATATCGCAAATAAAAAATATTAAAGAGAATGGGTCCAAGTACAGATCCCTGAGGTACCTCACTGGTAACAAGACCTTGCTCAGAATATACTCCATTGACTACAACATTCTGTTATCTGCCACTCAGCCACTGCCTAATCCATTCAACAACATTGGGGTCTCAGAGATTGCAGTTTATTTATAAGTCTATGTGGGACAGTGTCAAAAGCCTTGCTGAAATCTAGATATGCAATGTCTACTGCACCACCTTGATCAATTATTTCAGCCACCCAATAAAAAGAAACCAATAAGATTAGTTTGGCATGATCTTCCTGCGGTAAACCCATGTTGCTTTTGATCTTGAAACTCATTTGACTTCAGATGTTCAAGAATCCTATTCTTTAACATAGGTTCAATTAATTTCCCCACTACAGATGTAAGACTTACTGGCCTGTAGTTGCTCTACTTCTCCCTACTGTGTTTTTTGTCAATGGGCAGAACATTTGCTAATTTCCAATCCTCTGGGACTACTTCCGTTATTGATTCGTTAAAGAAATAATAGTTTTGCTAGTACACCACCAAGCTATTTTAACAACTTGGGGTTTATCCCATCTGTCTCCTTCGACTTGCTTGTCTTTATCTTAGACAACTGAAGTAGAACCTCTGCCTTGATAAATTCACATGTATCAAATGACTTTTTTTCATGAGGTGCCTTTCCTTCATTTTCATCTGTAAACACTGAACAGAAATATTCATTGAAGCAGTCAGCTAGACCTTTAACCTCTTCTACATACCTTCCTTTTGCGTTTAATCTTACGCTCCTTGTTTCACTTTCAATTTTCTCATTTATATGTTCTAAAGCATTCTATCTGCCTTTTTTTCCGACAGGGCAATTCTCTCTTCTGTGTGTGCTTTGGCAGCTTTTAGAACTTGCTTTGCTTCTTTCTGCCTAATCTAATAGATCTGTCTATCTTCCTCACTGTTTTTTGTATCTCCATTTGTGAACACTAAATCGAATATGGCCTCCTTACTTATGGCTCCTCACCTACTTGTTTTAAAGATAATCCCAGTAGGGAGTTTAGAATATCTGCACCCCTGGCACAACCAGCTACTTTGGTTTTCCAGTTCACATCAGGAAGATTAAAGTCACCCATGATTATAACGTCCCCCTTCACTGTTGTTGCTATTTCCTCAATTGTCAGATTATCAAGCTTTTTTTACTTGTATAAAATACACCTACATGAGTTACTGTGTGCTTACCAAATTGCAATGTAACCCAAACTGACCCTATTCTCCTCACCAACTTGTGTTGTGTTAGGTTAGAGTTAGGTTAGATTTTGTTATTTTTCACATATAGGGCCACCCCTCCCCCTTTCTTGCCTTTTCTGTCTTTTCTATATAAAGAGCACCCTGGTATGTCCAAGTCATTTTTCTCATTATACCATGTCTCAGTAACAGCCACTAAATCAACATTCTCAGTTGCCATTAATGTTACAAGTTCGTGGATCTTATTCCATAAGCTGCAAGCATTTGTAGACGTGACCTTTAGCTTGTCATTTAACATACATGCTGCAAGCACTTTCTGTCCTTGTTTTGGGGGACACTATATGTTTCTCCCTATTATCTGTACAAACTAAGCCCCCAGATCCACCTACCTGGTTACTAACTAAAATGCCTTCCCTTTCTATACTGTCTAGCCTGGCATTTATACCCTCCCCCCATTCCTAGTTCAAAATATCCAACCATCTAACCATTCTCTCACCAAGAACATTGGACCCACTAGCATTCCGGTGCAATCTATCATGACTATACAGATTGTACCCCAAGGCAAAATCAGCCCAGTGCTCTAAAAACCCAAAGCCCTCCTTACACCAAGACTTCAGCCATGGATTTAGCTGCCTAATCTCCCGCTGTCTTTCTGGAGTAGCACATGGCACAGTCCCGCTACCTCTTGCACCTTTGGTAATCACGCTAGACATCTTTGGTAATCAGGCAAAAAGTGATGGCCCAAGCTTGTTGTTTTTTTTTATACAGCTCTGTCTCCAGAGGTGACCACATAAAGCTGCTTTTTTAGATGACATATAGATATTATGTTGACCTACATTGTTAGATGTAAAACACTAGTAACCAATTCCCATATGTGAATTTTATATCACGGATTGACACATTTGTGCAGCAGGTAGTAGCCAGATAAATATGGAAATTAGGGACCAGAAACCAGTACCCCCATTGACACCACTCTACAAAAACTAGAAGCTATGGGTAGCTGGCTCCTGGGACTTGTCAAGCTCTGGTTTATACAGGTTGTACAGATTGGTCAGTAGCATGTGAAAATGTGTCCTGGGGAAAAAAACAGCAAATCACTCTTCACCCAATGTAACATCCACTTGCTACCCAAACAAGTGGTTTTAAATTCCAGATATCTCTAAATTAATGCTAATACTGATTTGTTCTCCTTTTTGGTTTAAGAAGCTTTTATTTTGTGGGTATTTTGCAACCCAGTTTGTGTAATGGTATGGTTTCTTGCAAAAGATAGGCAAACATTTTATTGAAGATCCATTAATATAAGCTAAATAACAATACAGAAATAGTGGAAAACATTGGAGAGACAGAACTTCAGAAACTGTACATTTCAAAATCTTGTGTTAAATGCTTTCACATTTCCCCATTTTACATGTCTATTATGCTATTTCTTTAAATGTCAATTGAAACTTAAAAGAAAAAAGTAGACTTAGTATAGTGCCACTAAGCCCACTCAACCCACTGTTGAATTTTCCAAGAGTAATGTGGTCTCTGTCACTGTCTGAGCTGAACAGACCTGTTCTAATAATAATAACAAATTCTGTATATCAGTCATTCTGTATGCAATGTCTTGCTGTTTTCAATTTCCTAACTTAGCTTTCTAGGAACAATTAATGGTTTAATGATAGGGATGTTTTATATTTACATACTCTACTTTCAATAATATAGTTTACATGGCTTATTGGAAACAAAATGTAGATCAACATATGGTATTCTAAACTATAATCTATTTCACATGTGAAATAAAATCATACTAAAATTCTGTAACTTGTTTGTCTTTTATATAACATTGTAGTCCTAACTCAGGTCAATTGTCTAGATAACTGTTCAATTATAAGTGAGATAATTCATAGCAAACATGGGTTCCTTTGTGTGTTTGTGATACATGCTAAAGTGTATAATCATACTGCATATATGCCACTGAAACATGTATGTGTGTGTAACTCTCCGGGTCGCGGGGTCCTGTCACGCCCTGCTCCCCACCCATTTTTTCCTTTACATGGGTGTTTTCCCCCCGAAGTCAGCAGGACCGCCCACAGATGGCAGCGGGACCGCCCGCCGATGTCAGTGTGCAGTCCTAGCCACGTCCCGCAAGGGGACGCTCCTGCAGTTCCCAGGTATGAATGACATGAGTTATTGTCAAGAATTGCGATCATTACAGCTCTTAAAATAAGGGCTTTTACTTATCAGGGTAAGGTACCATTTAAAAAACGACACTGCATAATCTCCTACATCCACAACGGTTGTGTAATGCTAATTTTGAAGAGTCCTGTATTCTTTGCTTAAAAATACATATTTTAAAAGCGGGGTCTTGTGGGGAAAAAATCTCCATCAAATACAGTGCTGCATACGGTAATGAACATTAATCATTTACAAAAACAGTTTTAGCTAATCCAATAAATGTATCTTACCTGGAGGCTACCATTAATAGCCCATGTGATATTTTGAATGACACCACACTTAGCAGTTCTTGGCAACACTAATAAAGTCTCTAGTCCTTGGGTCACTCTATTGTTTATAGCAATTCTTAACCCCTTAAGGATCAGGCTGTTTCTACCTTTTTGTACCCTTTGGGACCAAGGCTCTTTGGGACCAACACTTTTGCGGCGCTCATGTTTAGATGTAATTTTCTCCTCAATCATTTAGTGTACCCACACCGTTTATTTTTGAAAACTAGACACCTCAAGGTATTTCAGATGCTGGTATTTTAACCCTTTCCATGCATGGAATTCTACCACCAGCCTTTGCCAAAGTTTGTGGTAGTAATGTTTTTGTATTTTTTTCACACAAATTGTACTTTGGGTATAAATGTATAGCTCCAGGTATACATCAAACACCCCAATGTGTGTTTAGCAACATCTCCCGAGTACAGTGATGCCACCCATGCATGGGTTTGTCTGGTGTTTGGGATAAAAAAGCCACATTTTGGGAAGTGTACTTTTTCCCACATTTTGTTCAGTCTGTGCCTATGCCATGTCATTGAGCCCAGCCACTCCAAATTTTTTTAGACACCCCTTGTTTTGTTTGGTGTTGCTGAATGCGTCGTGATCAAGGCATTTCAGCAACACCATCAAATTTGGGAAGTGATTATTGTTTGTCTCCTTAAGTTTTAAAACGGGCACTCACTGGGAGGGGCCAGACATGGCCAATGATGCCGATCTAGGTGTTGCTGAATGTCTAGACATCGAGGCATTACAGCAACACCATTTAAGTGAAGAAAGTGATCGTTGATTACTTTCTAAGCTTGTTTAATTAAATGACGTGTCAGGCACGTCATAGGTTGTTAAGGGACCGTTTTTTTCGTGACGTGCCTGACCCGTCAATGGACGTTAAGGGGTTGAGGAGTCTACTGTGCAAAGACAACAGCTAGAACATGTGAACTATTATGCAGCAGTCTCAAGATATATTATGTAAAAAAAGAACAGAAATTGCAAAACAAAACAGCACAGTATTTAAGAAAACCTATTGTTTGTCTGGGGTTCGTAGCTGAAAACAGTTACATGTGACCTCTAAACTAGCCCTCTTTGGCTGGACATTTTGCAGTCCCACAAGGGCTCTGTTAGGTTATTTAATTTGTAAAAAATATTTTCTTAATAAAATGTTAAGAGTAATAATAGAACTAGATGTTTTGCCTACAGGAATTAGATGTGGGCTGCTATTGAAAGAAAAAAAATCAGTTAATGGGAAATGTCATGAAAAATGCCTATGTTTAAGGGTTAATAAGGCCTATTGTGCGAACAGAAAATTGTGGGCAGGAAGCGCGTCCAAGCATCTTCAAGAATGTCCTGTTCTGGGTGCCATAAAATCGTACAGGGGACCAGGCACTGGGGTCATGGAGGGGATGCAGCAGTTAGCATCTTCAGAGTTATGTTTTGAACAATATGGTTAATTTCCATAACAGAATCATAACTTGAACATGTTCTGTGTGCTGATAGTATGACCCGACACCAGATGTCGCTGTTTTAAGGAAGAATTAGCCATATTATTCGTACAGAGTGATTTTAGTGAGGAAGGTTTTTTTTGTTTTTTAAAACTCTTTCCATGCACTAATTCTACCACCAGCCTTTGTCAAAGTGTGCAGTAGTATTTTTGTGTACATATTGTACTTTAGGTATACATTTATATGGTATATGTCACTGTCACACAACACCCCAATATGTGTTTAACATCATCTCCCGAGTACAATGATACATGGTTCTGCCTGGCTGTTTGGGGGCAAAAGGGTCACATTTGAGGCAGGCGCATTTTTCAATGTTGAACTAGGACATTTGATGATCCACTGCCCATGCCCTATTTAGTACATCTTTGAGCCTGGCCAATTCAGTGTGCCCAATAAAACCAGGGTATTTAAAATGCTGGTCATGCTGGAATTGCATGCACACATTCTACCACCAGCCTTTGTCAAAGTTTGCAGTATTTTTGTGTGTGTATTTTTCCTACACACTGGTATATGTATATGTGTTCAGCAACATCTTCCGAGTACAGTGACAATAATTAATATAGTGGTCAGGTGCTAAAGTGTATTATTATATATTAACCAATATAACAGAAATTACTGTGAAAAATACTTCAAAATTAATGCTGCAACCACTAAAGGTATACCCCCTATACCAAAAGAACAAAGTGAATATATAAAGTGTTGCACAAGAAAACAAGTGTTAAAAATTCTGTATTAACCATATAAATGATATCCACCACAAAATATATATATATAAATGAAAAAATATATAAATAAAAAGTAATTCACCAAGATTGTGTACATACAGTGTATAATCCATCAAAATATAATAATTGGAGTAAATGCTTATGTTTCCGATTGTGTGGATCTGGCATCCATCCTTTTAAAGTAAAAACGTATTGGCATATAGAATTCAGAAACAAGCAATCATAGTGCTTTCCGTATTATAGAAAATATATTCAAAGCTCCCCCCCAGGATAATATTGCACTCACAGGATAATATTGCACTCACCGCTTTCCGTTCCGTGTAGCAGTGTGTTGAAAACGAAATGCAGGTGGAGAGGCAGGATGTATAATGAAAAAAGATTTATCGCACAGCAGTAAAGTGCAATATGCTCACGTTGTAGAGTTTTTTTTTGTATCAGAGTCCTTCTTATTACTCCAGCTGGAGAAAAACAGCTTCTGGGTATGTCAACACGTAACCGTGTTAATTTTAAATATATTATTAATGCATAATATATATCATTATCACCATTAATAAATACATAAAAAGAAATAATGAAAGGAATAAAAATATATAGAAAAGTTTTATTTTTTATAAAAATATTAGTGTTACTCACCTGTCCTCGGTTCCCACGTTGTCGCAACAGCCGCCGCGGAGGAGAGGGAGACCCCCCTCCAACGCACGGCCACCTCCACAGCAGCCGCCACGGAGGAGAGGGAGGCCCCCCTCCAACACACGGCCACCTCCGCAGAAGCCACCACGAGGGAGAGGGAGACCCCCCTTCACCGCACGGCCACTTCCGCTGACGTCCTCCGAGGTGCCGCGCAGACCTCCTGGCTCACGGCGTCCGGCTACTGCACTCGCGTGCCCTCTAGTGGCGAACTCCCTAACTGCAGGCCTTTATGAAGGGAGACTTTGCCTGTGAGGATCGTCTTACCAGGAGGAATCCGATATGCAGGACTGGAACACACTTGCTCAAAACAGAACACACACAAGGAGCCTGGTGAGGGTAACAGGGCAGTTGGTAGTGTAGCTGTAAGCACGGATGGTCAGAGAGGAGCCGTTAAGCAGACCAGGGTCGGGACGCCAGAGGTACACGTAGTCGGTATGGATAGCCAAGGTCAGGATGCCAGAGGTACACGTAGTCTGTTGGATAGCCGGGGTCAGGATGCCAGAAGAACACCACGTAGCAGGGAGAGTCAGAGTCAGGATACCAGAGAAAACACGAGAAGCCGTTTAGCAGACCAGGGTCGGATACCGGGAGGACAAGGACAAGGTATATATAAGGACTACAGGAGGAGCTCACGATATACGGAGGGAACCAGTATAACTGAGGACACTGTGTGAGAGGTTTAAATAGCCCGGGGGGGCGTTCCCCGACGTCCGGGACGTGATCGCGACCTACGTCGCCATAGCGACGCAGCGGACTCCAGCCGGCGGTCAGCCTCATAAATATTCATGAAGCGGCCGCGTGCGCGAGCGGCTGCTTCGTATTCCAGTCTGCGGTGCCGGCGTTTCTGCCGGGGGAGAGAAGAGGACGGCCGGGAGCTGATTAAGGTAGGTGCCTTACAGGATCCCTCCGCAAGACGCGACCTCTGGGGGCGTGGATGACCAGGCTTGAGAGGATGTAGTCTATGAAACTTTGGAACACACAATGGAGCATGAACCTGACTAGCAGGTTCCCAAGTTCTTTCTTCTGGGCTATACCCCTTCCATTGTATTAGGTATTCTAGATGCCCTCGATGGATCCTGGAATCTACAACCTTTTGTACCACGTATTCTTCAACTCCGTCGATGACCACTGGAGCCGGAGGAGGTGGTACCCGGTCAGGAAAAGGATTGGCCACCCAGGGTTTGACTAGTGACACATGGAAAACCGGATGGATCCGACAGGTAGAGGGAAGTTTCAACTGCACTGTCACTGGGTTGATGATTTTTGTGATACTGTACGGGCCAATGAACTTAGGTTCCAGTTTCTTAGAGGGGATCTGTAAGCGCAAATGACTTGTGGAAAGCCAGACTTTGTCGCCGCAGTGGTAAGTAGGGGGTTTTGCACGATGGCGATCCGCATATAATTTGTAGGCCTTCCGTGCCTTGATTAAATTTTGCTTCAGGACTCGAAATTGCCTTGATAATGCGGTGACTCGATCCGGAATTCTTGGAATTGTGGGTTCGGTTGGCAGACCTGGAATCATGATAGGGTGATAACCATAGTTCGCGAAGAATGGTGACATCTTTATAGATCGCTGTTTTTGGTTGTTGTAGGTGAATTCTGCAGAAGGGAGGAATTGGAGCCAATCATTCTGCAGATGCGTGGTGTAACATCTTAAATAATGTTCTAATATTTGATTTAGACGTTCGGTCTGACCGTTGGTTTGTGGATGAAATGCCGTGGACAAAGTAGGACGAATGTGCAGCTTGCGGCAGAACACCTTCCAGAAACGAGACGTGAATTGTACTCCACGGTCAGAAGTGATGGTTTGTGGTAGTCCATGCAGCCGGAACACTGTATCCAGGAACAAGGTGGCCGTGGTAGAAGCGGAAGGAATGCCAATGGTGGGAATAAAGTGTGCCATTTTGGTGAATCTATCGATCACCACCAGGATTGTGTCGTGTTTCTTGGAGGGTGGTAAATCTACAATAAAGTCCATAGAGATTGCAGACCAGGGAGCCGAAGGAGTAGGTAATGGACGGAGAAGGCCCATAGGTTTTCTACGTAGGGTCTTGGTACGAGCGCAGGTGGTACATGAACGGACAAATGAGGTCACATCTTGATCCAGCAACGGCCACCAGAATTGGCGTCGAACGAGGTCTGTGGTCTTCTTAATGCCCCCATGTCCGGAGAGGAGAGAATCATGGCATGTTTGTAAAACCTTTAAACGAGCTGGGGTCGGTACAAATATCTTGTCACGGTAGTATAGTAGGTTTCGGGTACGACGAACAGGAGGATTAGTTCTCGGGACTACTGCTCTGCGGGATAAGGAGCGAATAAAGTCCATGAGAGATGGTTGATGTGTGAGGAAGAGACTGGAGGGGAGAATAGTGTCCGGTTGGGTCTCGGGACAACTCGATACAGGAGATAACCGAGACAAGGCATCTGCTTTGGTATTGCGGGATCCAGGGCGATACGTGATATGTAGATTGAATCTCGTGAAGAAGAGAGCCCACCGAGCTTGCCTAGGGCATAGTCGCCGTGCGGAGCGGAGATATTCCAGGTTCCGGTGGTCGGTATATACCGTTACTGGATGTTTAGTCCCTTCCAGCAGATGACGCCAGGTGTCCAGGGCCTGTTTTATGGCCAGTAATTCTCTGTCCCCCACACTATAGTTCATCTCGGCCGGGGTGAGTTTACGCGAGTAGTAAGCCACAGGATGCAAATTTTGTTTCTCCCCATGTCTTTGGGACAGGACTGCTCCTACCGCTAGATCCGAAGCATCCACCTCCAAATGGAACGGTTCCACCATCATGGGTTGAATAAGGATGGGATGGGAGCAGTAGTGTTTGAGAGTGTCGAATGCATTCTGTGCTTCCGGTGTCCAGGCAAAACGGGAGTATTGACGGGTCAACCTGGTGATGGGTGCAATAACGTGAGAGAAATTCCTAATAAATTTGCGATAGTAGTTCGCAAAGCCAATAAAACGTTGGACCCCTTTTTTATCAGAAGGTACTGGCCACTCCAAGATAGCTGACACCTTTTTGGGATCCATCTGTAGGTTTCCGGGCGTAATGATGAACCCCAGGAATTCTACCTGATCAGCTTCAAATTGGCATTTCTCCAGCTTGGCATAGAGGTGATGTGTGCGTAGGCGTTCAAGAACCATCTTGACCTGGTCACGGTGATCAGACAGGTTTGATGAGAATATGAGAATATCGTCCAAATAGACCACCATAAAGACATCCAGATAGTCTCGAAAGACGTCATTTAAAAAATGTTGAAAGGTGGCAGGGGCATTGCAGAGCCCGAAGGGCATTACACGATATTCGAAATGTCCATATCGACTTCGGAAGGCGGTCTTCCATTCGTCTCCCTTACGTATGCGGACCAAATTATAAGCCCGTCGGAGATCAATCTTGGAAAAGATCCGCGCATTTTTGAGTCGATCCAGGAGTTCTGGAATGAGAGGTAACGGATATCTGTTTTTAATGGTGATCTTGTTTAGTTCTCGATAATCTACACATGGTCGCAGACTCCCATCCTTCTTTTCTACGAAAAAGATTCCTGCGCCTGCTGGAGAAGTGGAAGGACGGATGAACCCTTTAGCTAGATTTTCTTGGATATAATCCTTAAAGTGCTGTAATTCTGGTTCGGATAATGGGAATATCCTGCCGAATGGAATGGGAGCGCCCGGGAGGAGATCAATGGGACAGTCGTAAGTCCTTTGTGGAGGAAGTGTGTCAGCTCCCTTCTTGTCGAAAACATCACTGAAAGCTGCATATTGTTTAGGAATACGTGGATCAGGAGGAGAAGGCGAACACTCGGGAAGCAATAGAAGTGTAGGATGGTCTGTCAGGCAATGGTTGCGGCAAAACGGATTGGAATGAGAGGGTCCCCTTGGACCAATCAATCGTAGGATTATGTAGTCTTAGCCAGGGTAGGCCAAGAATCACTGGAAACATGGGTGACGGAATAAGGTCAAAGTTCAAGTATTCCGTATGATTATTCCCCAATAGAACATGAAGTGGTGATGTTTCGTATATAACGGGTCCAGTAGATAGGGGAGACCCGTCGACCACTTGTATGTGTATAGGAGCCGACTTCATTAAAGTTGGTATGTGCAGTTGCTTGGCAAAGTCCTGATCCATAAAGCAACTGCTGGCTCCAGAGTCGATGATGGCAGAAACTGTGGTAGAATTATTGGTCCACTGTAAAAACAAGGAGATGTACAGATGAGGAGAACCGTCTTTAGGGAAGGAACTTAGGCAGACTTTATCATGTGCGGGCTTACCCTTGGGAGGGCGTCGTGGACAGGTGGAGATCAGATGTCCCGGTTGACCACAGTATAAACACAGATTGTCCCTCCGACGACGGGCTTTCTCGGCTTCTTATAGTGGGCCACGTGCCAATCTGATCTGCATAGGTTCTTCTGGAGGAGGCATAATCGCTGGAAACTGGAGAGGAGGAACAGCTGGAGCAGTATGAACAGTAGGAGGGAAGTGGCATCTCGGGGTAGGAAAGGCTGAAGCTGCGCGTTCCAGGCGTCTTTCCCGAAATCTGCGGTCTAGCTGTATGACCAGGTGTATAAGCTCTTCCAAGGAATCAGGAATGCCCACGCGAGCTAGTTCATCCTTCAATCCCTCGGCCAGACCCAGACGGAACTGATCTAACAGTGCTGGTTCGTTCCACTTGCTTTCCATAGCCAAGCTTCGGAATTCGGTCACATATTCTTCTACTGGTCTCTTCCCTTGACGTAAGGCACGTATAGCAGCATGAGCAGAGGTAGTGCGGAAAGGGTCGTCGAATAAAATGTCCATAGCGTGACTGAATTCGGCCCAGGAGTTCAGGACTGGATTATTGGTGCGTAATAAATGGTGAGCCCAGATCTGTGGTTCACCTGATAGTAAGGAAATCACCGTTCGTACCTTCACATGATCAGAGGCGTAGGTTCTGGGTTGAAGTGAGAACAGAATTTGTCAGGATGTCATGAAGGTACGATAACTAGCTCTGTCTCCTGAGAAGCGCTCGGGAAGAATAGCCTTAGGTTCAGGTGTAGCAGCAGCAAAGGCCCCCTCCATTGGTGGAAGCGGAGCGGGAGCAGGAGATGGTTCCCCAGCGCCAGGAGGGTTAGTTTGCAGTTCATGGAGCTGGTGCTGCATATGCGCATGGCTGGTTTGGAGGTCCTGGAAGGAACGAGTAAGTGCAGTAATTTGTCCAGCGATGGCTGCAAGAGCATCGGAGATTCCTGCGGATTCCATGTCGGGGCTCAGTTATTCTGTGAGGAACGTCTTACCAGGAGGAATCCGATATGCAGGACTGGAACACACTTGCTCAAAACAGAACACACACAAGGAGCCTGGTGAGGGTAACAGGGCACTTTGTAGTGTAGCTGTAAGCACGGGTGGTCAGAGAGAAGCTGTTAAGCAGACCAGGGTCGGGACGCCAGAGGTACACGTAGTCGGTATGGATAACCAAGGTCAGGATGCCAGAGGTACACGTAGTCGGTTGGATAGCCGGGGTCAGGATGCCAGAAAAACACAACGTAGCAGGGAAAGCCAGAGTCAGGATACCAGAGAAAACACGAGAAGCCGTTTAGCAGACCAGGGTCGGATACCGGGAGGACAAGGACAAGGTATATATAAATATATAAGGACTACAGGAGGAGCTCACGATATACGGAGGGAACCAGTATAACTGAGCACTGAGGACACTGTGTGAGAGGTTTAAATAGCCCGGGGGGGCGTTCCCCGACGTCCGGGACGTGATCGCCTCCTACGTGGCCATAGCGACGCAGCGGAATCCAGCCGGCGGTCAGCCTCATAAATATTCATGAAGCGGCCGCGTGCGCGAGCGGCTGCTTCGTATTCCAGTCTGCGGTGCCGGCGTTTCTGCCGGGGGGAGAGAAGAGGACGGCCGGGAGCTGATTAAGGTAGGTGCCTTACATCGCCACACTCAAAATGGTCGTGATTCACGGACACCAGAAGTGATGTCATGAGGGGCTGATGGGAGATTCTGACTTCCTCCGCGGTTCTCCATTTAAACCCCTCAGACGTGTTACACCTTGCCTTCTGATGGTCGTCTATGCCTTATGCTAGCACCTAGATAGCGTTTACTGTCCTGATTCCTGTGTTTGACCTCGGCTTGCCTGACTACGTTGTTTTCCTGTATCCTGACCTCGGCTTGTTTATCGTTTATCCTGATCTCCTGAATCCTGACCTCGGCTACGTTTATCGGCTATCCTGCTCTCCGGAATCCTGACCTCGGCTTGTCTGAACTTGTTCTGTCTTGGAGTCCTACCTGACTACGGTGTCTCCTATTTACTTGTACGTGACAATTTTATTAAATACATTTTTAAAAAGGAAATTATTAAATTAATATATTTAAAATTAATTTAACTTATCAATTTCTAAGAATCAAACAATCAGCTCAAAAAAAATTAAAACAAATCAAAATCCTGGTTTAGACCTTTTGGGGCTAGGGTTTTAAGGTTATAGACCCATTGCATTTCTATCTGGCCTATTTTCTTCTCATAATCACCTCCTCTCCAGTCTCTCCTAACTATTTGAATCCCCATGAAAGTTAAATGTTTTGGGTCTCTACCATGATGCTCTCTAAAAAAAGACAGTACAGAATGATTGTCCTTTCCTGTTCTGATTGTACTAACATGTGATACTAACTAAATGAGAGGGTGATTGCCAAAGAGAGCAAAACTAACCCCAAAAAATTATTTAAGTACATAAATTCTAAAAAAACAAAGAATGAAAACGTAGGTTCATTAATAACAGAGAGGGGAGTTGTCACCCGCTCCCGTGGATCCGCTGTCCCCCTGCGTCTGTCTCTCCGGCTCCCGGCTCGCCGCTACACTTACCTCGTGGCGAGGTCAGGAGGAAGCGTCGGCCGGGTGCTCGGCATTGCGGTTGTGCTCCGCCTGCTGGATACGTGCGTTACTGCAGCTAGGTTTAGCTGGTTTAGCTGCAGCTGCCGCGTTT